>VWZN01017436.1:34157-56912 GCA_013396955.1 Regulus satrapa | reverse complement strand
CATTGTCCCCAAATCCCCAGATGGTGCCAAGTCACCCATTGCTCTGTCAGCACCCAGTCCTGCTCCTGAGCACTGGAACACCAGGTTCTCCCAGGGCAGGAGTGGGGTGGTGGCACTCAGCACCCAGCAGCACCGGTGGGTTCTGGGGAATCCCAGGGTGCCGGCTCGGCTCCGGCCACAGAGGCAGAGCCGTAACAGCATCCTCACCCTGAGGTCCCATGGGGCTCCTGCTCTGCAGGGATTTTCCCCGAGGGCTGCAGAGAAACCCAGCAGCTCTGGCCCGTCCTGCACCACCTTAGCAAACGCCAAAGGGAAGCGCCGGGCTCTGCCCCGGCTCAGCCCGTGGCTCTGGGCAAGCCCTACAAAATCACAGCCACTCCTGCCAGCCCCTGTTGGGGTTTTAAGCCTTTGCTGCTGGTTTTTCCAGGTTTCTTTGCAGCTGGGGAAGGCTTGAGTAAGCTCTGTCCTTTCAAAGAGAAAAGCCCAAGGAAAAAACCTCCAAGGTTGTTTTTGTGAGCAGGAGGAGCCTGCAATGAGCCCTCCCCAGACAGAGTGGTCTCCTGTGTGATTTTTCTGTCTAAGCCAAAGGACCAAAACCAACCCAGCAGGGAAAAAAAGACCAAAGGAGAGAAAAATCCTCTCTTTGGGAAGCAATTCCCTCCTGCACAGATCCTGGGGCAGGGGCTGTTCCACAGGGCTACCCCCAGCTAACAAGTCACCCAGAAAAGAAGTCACTGTATTCCCAGCTGAGATCCAGGCTTTTTCACAAACCCAGTAACAACCAGAAAGCTGGACTTAACAAAGACACCCCCTCTGTATAAATTGACTTCTGCTTCAAAAAGGGCAGCAGCCCCAGGAGTCAACCCAGCCAGCCTCACATCCCACTGGGAAGAGGCACCCTTAGAGTGGACAGAGGTTGTATCCCCAGGGAGGTCCCAGCCTGTGACAGCACCCCTGGGAGAGCCACCCTGCTGCTGGACACTCCTCATCACCCAGAGCACAGAGATGATAACCACCCTGGACATCCCCAGGCAGCTGTGTGCAGATGTTGGGCTGCAAAAGCTGCTGTCACTTCCAGGAAACACCCCGTGGGGTGTGAGCCCCATGTGCACAGAGGGAACAGCACGGGCACCACCCAGCAGCACCTGCCTGAGCTCAGGGACAAAGAGCTGGGCAGGTTTCCAGGAAGATGCTGGAGCTCAGTGCACAGCCAGTTGGGCAGGAGCTCACGTGTGTCCAGCTGTGCCCTGTCCTGGTTTATCACACCCAAAGGGTCCTTGTGACACCTGAAGCACAGAGAGCACCAGCTCTGTTCCACCCAGCCTGATTCAGCATCACCTGAACTCCCCCAATGAGTCTGAAGGCAAAAATTCAGAGACCACGATGTGCTTGGTCCCTTCATGACTTTGTCCCACCATGAAAAAGCTGCATTTGGTGTCAGGCACAAAGCAAATGCTCTCTTCATCCCATCCTTGGGGTTTTCCACTCCCCCACCCCCCACAGTAATTCCTTGTAAGAAGGGAATGTTCCCAGCCCTGCCATGCCAGGCTGCCATTTGTACCAGTGATGCTGCTGATGTTTTATTTGTCTTGCAATCACTGTCATCATTATCTCATGAAATAATTAGAGGAAAAACCCACACAGCCCTCGAGTCCCTGCCCACAAAGCCCTCCCCCCAGCACTGCCTATCTGCCCAGTCCTTCTGCTCACATTGCTGGGTGCCTGCATCTGATAAGGTCCTAGAAGGAAATGAACAGGCTCCTTTAAAATGAGAGACATTTGGGAATGAAATTAAATCTTTGCACTAATTCAATCAGAACCTCTGCTGCTCTTCTCTGGCATGGAGGGAATGAGCAGCAGCCACACCATGAGTGAGGGTCGGTTCCATCTTGGGCTGAGAGCACCACCAGGCTGAGAAATCCTGTCTGTACAGGGCTGAGCTCTGCTCAGCATCACCTGGGATGGGGTGGACATCAGACAGGGGAGGAGAGGCAGCAATGCCATCCTGCCAGCCCACAGACCTGCTCCTGGCTGGAGGCTGGAGGGACTTCATCAGCACAAAGCCAAGGTCACCTTGCTGCCCAAAGCTGACTTGGGACCTCAAGGATGGGGATGTGACCAAGTTTCATAGACTCACAGGATGGGTTGGAAGGGACCTAAAGCCCATCTTATCCCACCTCCTTCCATGGGGTCCACTATTCCACACTGCTCCAAGTCCCAGCCAGGGATCCAGGGGCAGCCACAGCTGCTCTGGGCACCCTGGGCCAGGGCCTGCCCACCCTGCCAGGGAACAATTCCTGGATCCCAATATCCCACCCAGCCCTGCCCTCTGGCACTGGGAGCCATTCCCTGTGTGCTGTCCCTCCATCCCTTGTCCCCAGTCCCTCTCCAGCGCTCCTGGAGCTCCTTTAGGCCCTGGAACGGGCTCTGAGCTCTCCCTGGAGCCTTTGAGCAGCTTTTCCAGTACCTGAGGGAGGTTGACACCTTCTCACCACTTCACATGGCTAAGGGGCTGCTGGAGGAGGCAGCAGTGGAGGCAATGCTGGTGCTGTCTGAGGGAGGTGCTGTCCTTCCACCTCACAGACTCACCCAAAACACTCCATGCTCTCCCTGCAGCAGCAGCAGCTCAGGAGCCAGCAGCCAACATCTGGATTTCTGCTTTCTCAATGCCTTGGTCTCACAGCTCTCAGCCTCTGGGTGCCCCTGGCCTCCACATGCAGATTCCCCTTTTTTCACCATCTGCATCTTCCCCTGCACTCAACAGATTGGTTTTGCCATTCCCAGCATCTGGGTTTCCCTGTCTGCATCTGGGCAGGTCGAGGGGCTGAGGGGATTTACTCCATCCTCCCTGAAGGATCTCACACTTCACACTTCCAGTTTCTATCTCAGACTGAGAGGCCAAGGCAGCATTTCCCGAGAAGGGGAAGAAAAAGCAGAAGCAAGAGCTGCCTCCAAAGGCCAGGATGGCTCTGTGGGGTCATTTTAGGGAAGGAGGATGATAGGTCTGAGACCAGAGCAACAGCAAGAGAGTTCCTAAAAATGATCTCCTCATTGAACAAATGTCAACACAGTCCAAAAAAAAGCCAACACTGCTCCTACATCCTCAAACTTTGCACCTATTACTCACTCCCTGGGTTACCTTTGCCTTCAAGAATCACTCACAATCTCAAAAATTAATTTTTTTCAAGTTTTTAAAGTTTTATTGAAACCAAGACAGGGCAGAAGAACTGCAAACCCTCTGCTCCTTGGTCTGTACTTCTAGCAGGTTTTTCTGAGTTGCTGCTCACATCCAGGACTGTTCCAGTTCACCAGCAGAGAAAATTCCAACGAGTGTCAGCACAACTTCAACTTCAGCATTTCTTTAAATTATGTGGCCTTGCTGGTGGCCAGCTGGGAAAAGCCCAGCCATGGAGACAGCACCATTGAGAGCTGAAGCCTGCCCTGCCCTTGCCCTGGTGCTGCCAGCTCCAGGGATTGTTTTTGAGGCTCTCAGCTTCTCATTTCAAAGCCTCTGCTCCTCTCAGCCATGCAGCCACTGTGGCTCAAGGAATGCCTGGCCATGGAGACGTTTAATTGAGCCTTTCCTGGCTCCTGATAGGGATGCTCAGGTTTTCTCTTTCTTTTCTGGTGATGCTGAGGAAGAGGAGGCAAAACACAGCTCAGAGAGCTGCTCTGCACTCAAGTACCTCCTCAGCCAAAACCAGGGACTGAGAAAAGCAGGAAATCCCTGCAGACTGTTGGACATCAATGTGAGCAGGAGAGCAAGGGATGTGCTGCTCCAGCTGTGCTTTCGCCCAGGAGTGAGAATACTGCAGGAAGAGCTGATCCTGTGGCTGTCCCTGACCATGGCCGCACATCCTCTGTGTCCCATGGGAACCTCTCTGGCTACTGTTGCCCTTCAAAGGATCTTTGCTCCAAGATGCCTCACCTGTCCCCAACAGCATTTAACTCCATGGGAATGAGACCAGCTCTCCCTCCAGGGTTATTTTGGAAAAGATGCAGACAGCAATGGGTTCCCTGTGGTGGAGGCAACATCCCACCCCACATCAGCTGGATTGTAGGGAAAAGAGCACCTACATCATCCAGGGAAACATCAACCTTTCCAAAGCAGATCTGCCTTAAAGCAGAAGGAAAATATTTTAGTATTTCGGTTTTTAGCATAGGACAAACTGTGCCCAGATCCACCAGATCAGAAACTTCTCACTGTGAAATGCTGTTGAGCACCTCAGGATTTTAAAAGTGACAGCTAAGAACCAAGGAAGCTCATGGCTACAGGGAACAGCTTCTAATGCATAGTGCAGAGCTGAGGGGAAGAAAGCAAAGCCAGAAATCCAAAGCAGAGCTACCAAAATGTAAGGAAATCTTCATGGGAGTCATTGTGAAAGTACTCACAAGGAGTATTCCCCAAGCTCTGCTCCTCATCCTCTCCTCGGCCGGCCAGGTTTTCTACCCTCTCCCTGCTTCATTACTGCACAATGAATAATTGATCCCGAGCAATTAGTGTAACAGCAAAAGCTGCGCCGGTGTATCAACCCGAGCAGGGCCAGCAGCGCCTGGGGCAGGGCAGTGAGGTACAGATGGGAGACCGGGGGGGAGCAATGTTTGTACCACCCTACAAACCTGGCCGTGGGCTGCTCCCTGCAGAAACCCCATCCCCATCCCTGCACGCCCAGCGGTCGCTGCGCTCAGGGCTCTGCCCAGCCCCAGCCCTGCGCCGCTCCCGAACTCAGCGGGAAGCGGAGCCCAGGCTCACCCGAGGGGAGAGGAGCCCGGCTGCAGGCTCAGCCTGCGCCCCGCAGCTCGGTGTCACCGCCTGCTGAAGGTGTCAGGCACAAAGCAAGTGTACCAGCCCGGGACAGCCCGGGACAGCCCTCCCCACGCCGTCACTGGGGACTCAGCACTGCCGCAGCTCCGGGCTGCCAGCCCCCAGCTGCAGCCGCAGCCCAGCCCCTGCCCGGTGCCCTCCATCCCCAGCGAGACTCCGAGCACGCCACGGCTGCAGTTCCAGGCTGAACCTGCTGGTTGGTCCCCAGTGCCGGTCCAGGGATGGTATCCAAAAGGCTGCAAAAGTCCTGTGCAAAAATCCACATTGTGGGCACATCACAATGCTGATCCCACAGCAAGAGCCAGCTGGTACCGACGGCATGGCCGTGCACAGCCCAGATTTGACAGGCAACCTCAAAACATCCCCGCGCTACAAATGCCCCTTCGCTCCTCCAGGATGCACCTTACCAACCCTCAGGCCCAGCCTGGTGGCAAATGAGCTGTGCAGGAGCCACAGGTTCCCCAGGAGAGAGCAGGGCAGGGAGCGGAGCAGGTGGATCCCCAAGGACATCAGCGTTCCTGACGCCCTGTGCTGCTTCCTCAGCCCGAGCCGGATCCTGCCCAGCCGAGGGTCCAGCCCTCAAGCTGCAATCTTTGCTTGTCAGACCTACCAAACGCGGGCTCTCAGCTGCATCCCCCGGGCCGAGCGAGCAGCATCTCCACCGGCAGCCCCGGCCCCGCCGTGTGCCCGCGGCGGCGCTCGGCTGCTGCTGGCGCAGCGCTCCGGCTCTGCCCCTGCTGTTATTAATGTCCGTGTCAAGCGGCGGCTGAAACCGCCCCAGCCTCCCCCAGACGCCGCTCCCTCGTGCCCCTTGTGCTATTTATGGCTCTGCCGGCTTTCCCTGGAGGTGCTGTGCCCTGCTGACAGGGCTACTGTGCCCTGGGGAAGAGCCGGGCATCGCCCAGCGAGCCACGGCCCCTTCTCCTGCCCTGTCCTGCCCCCGAGCGACACCGAGCACAGAGATCCCAGGGCTTCCCACTTAAGGAAATTCTGCTGCAAGTTCACTGCTCGTGGGGCTTTCCCCCCCGAAGTGTTTTCTGTGGCAAAGTGACGGCTCTGAGATGGGGGATGCTCTGCAATGGGCACCCTGCCCTTTGCATGTCAACCTCTCAGCTCGACCCTAATGGCAGGGACAGGGAGAACAAACAGGCAGGATGGTGGATGGTGTCCATGCAGGGGACAGCCCATGCATGACCATCTGCCCCTCCTCTGCCCCTGCAAGGCCAGGGCCCTCTCGTGACACCCCCATCCACACTGGGCTGAGGACCCAACTGCCTTGGCTGGGCATTTCTGCTCCTGGGATTACATTTCAGTGATGGAGACAGTTGTCCTGACGGTTCCAGAGAGCGCACAGCGAGGGGTGTGTGCACAGCCACTCTCATACATGTGCTGGTTTTATCTGCCCCACAGCCACAGGGACAGTGGCTCTCCTCCAGCACAGACTGCTCAGCTCTTCTCCAGCACACACTTTGGGCTCACACCCTGCTCAGCTGCAGCCACATGAATGCTCCTGGGATGGAGCAGAAGAACTGTGCTGCCTCCTCTGCCTCACAGGTAGCCACAGCTTTGCAGGGGCACAGGAAATGTGGAAGCTCCCTGGTCTCATTGGGCACAGCTGAGCTCAGCTACTTACTGTCACCACAGACAGCAGTGACACGGCACAGCCACCCCCACATCCTGCTCATCGCCCATCCTGCCTGCACTGCTGAAGGGAGCTGGGCTGGTGGGGTTTGGGCCTGTTCCCTCTCTCAGGCCACCTGGCTGGCTGCAGGCCTGAGGGACACGGGATGTCACCACCACACTAGGGGTACCTGGATGTCCCTAAGACTTAGAGCACCCCCAGCCTGAGGGTCCCTGGCCCCTCTCAGTGAGAAATGACCCAGTCTCCACCCCAGCCTGCCCACAGCCACTGCTCTGTGCCCATTGTGATGGGGACACAGCTCCTGAGCTGGGCTCCAGCTGCTGCCTGCAGCCTCCTCACCGCAGGGCAAGTGCCGGAGCTCTGAGATGATGTCTGGGTCGTAAATATCCCTGGCAGTAAAAATCCAGAGTGATGGGAAAGGGGGAGGAAGGAGCAGATCCTGTCACTGCCATTTAGCCCAGAGCCCTCAGCACGCTTTCCCTTCAGTACTGCTCAGCAGGGGAATCTCTGCAGCATTATGGGCAGGGGCAGAGTCTGTCCCTGGGCAGGATGGGGGAGGTGACAACCAGAGCCTGATGCATTCAGCCACTGCAGATCCACTGAGGACTCATCCCAACACCACTTATACAGGACCACAAGGTTGGTGCTGGAAGTTGTTCCTGCTGCCAGCAGAGATCACTGGAAGGAAACATCCAGCGAGAGGCAGAGCAGCTCTGCTGTGACTGCCTCCAACACAGCCATGGCCAGAGCCACACACAGGAGTGAAAAATCCTAAATGGTCCCAAACCCAACACTGGTTGCCCAAAGCCACACACAGCCCTCCTGCAGCAGTGCTGGCAGGCCTTGCCCTGCTGCTGCATCAGGAAGGTGCTCGTTCCAGGGCAGGACATCAAGCCTTGTGGAGGGCCAGGGTGCCATGGGGCCAGGATGAAGCTGTGCCTACCAGTTCCACACCACTCTGAGCATCAGCACCCAAAGCCCCCTGGAATTTTGAATAGATCCTCTGACTCTGTGGAGATATCAGGGTTTTGCAAGGAGCTACTTGACCTTGGCTTCAGAGGCTGCCCAGCCACACACTCACAGTCCCCTGCCTTGCTCGGAGGGAAGAGAAGGAGCAGCCACCCGAGGCAGGAGGTGTTTGGACACAGGAGAGCAGGGCTCCAGTCTGGCAGGCTGCACTTCCAGCACCTTCATTAAATCACAGCAGCGCAGGCTCAGAGCACTCAGTCTGTGCCTCTCACCACCCTGTGCAAATGATCTCACACCGCTCAGCCCCCCCAGCTGCCGGCGCCGCTCCTGCTGGCACTTTCCCTCTTACCAGCCCTTCTGGGGATTGGCCAGGAACAGCCCTTCCAGGGTTTAGAGCTGCCTCTGGCCACGATGGAAGTGTTGGCAGCTGCTCATGCCCAGCTCCAGCCCTGAGCCTTCCTGCTGGGTGCAGCTGGAAAATCATCTCCCAGAGAGATGGGAGCTGCTGTTGGGGAGGGGAGAGGTCTGCTCTCCTCCTGGCCTCAGAGCCCAGCTCAGCGAGAGAACAAACCCAGGGGAGCTGTGGCTCTCAGCTCCTGCTGGGAGCCTTGGAGCTTCTGGGCCACCAGGAATGGCACCAAGAGCCTCAGGGCCAGGCAACGAGGCCAGGGGAGACAGGGTCCAGAGAGCCAGGGTTCAGGGGAGGTGACAAACACATCAGTACCCCAGCACAGCTCCACAGGCTTCCTGGGGCCTTGGGACGTGTCCTTGCAATGAAGGCTGGAAGCCAACTGATATGCAACCATTCAGCCTGCAGAAGAGAAGGTTCTGGAGAGAACTCAGAGCCCCTTCCAGTGTTTAAAGGGGTACCAGAAGAGCTGGAGAGGAACTTTGGACAAGGGCTTGAAGTGATGGGACAAAGGGGAATGGCCTTAAGCTGAAGGAAGGCAGGTTTAGGTCAGATATTAGGAAAAAATTCTTTACTATGGAGGTGGTCAAGCCCTGGCACAGGGTGCCCAGAGCAGCTGTGGCTGCCCCTGGATCCCTGGAAGTTTCCAAGTCTAGGCTGCTGGGGCTTGGAGCAGCCTGGGATAGTGGAAGGTGTCCCTGCCCATGGCAGAGGGATAGAACTGGATGATTTTAAAGATTTCTTCCAACCCAAACCAGTCTGTGGTTCCACGACTCTGTTCAAGGAGGGACAGCTTCCTCCAGATTTTTAAGTGGACAAAGCTAAACCGGAGCCTGACTCAGAGAGGAAGAGCATCTCTGGTCCCACAGCCTCACAAATCCACGTAATGGAGCTTTTGGCTGTCCTCAGGAATTAGTTTTCCCAGTCCAGGGCGAGAGCAGTAGCACAGAACAGTGGAACAAGATTTTGTTTTGGTTTTGTGACCTGGCTGCACATCGCACCAGCTGATGCTTTAACCCTTGCTGGCCCAGAATCACCCTCAAGGTTTCTCCCCTGTTTGAGCCCCCTGCCAGCACAATTAGGTGTTTGGAGGGTGTGGCCATGTTCAGGCTGGTCCTCCGGTGTGCTGTGATGTGCTCAGCCTTGTCCATCCTCTCATGTTGGTATGGTGGGAGGAAAGACTCTGGTGAAGATTCAGGTTTCCTGTACCCTTGGCTATGTCCTGCCCCACAGCAGCAGATGAGCAGAAACCCCTGGAGCAGAGCTGGCACAAATGGAGCAGCAGGTTCCCAGCCCAAAATGGAAAGACTTTGGCCAAAACCAAAATAACAAGGTACAAAACCCTCCCCTCCTTCCCCATGGAAGAGCTGATCACACTGTGACTAAACTGCTGTGAGTGAAGCACCTGCTCAGAAAGACAGGAAAGATGGGGTTGTGCACAATCATTGTCCCCAGTGTTGTCACAGCCATCCCAGTGCCTGGTGCCTGAGTGTGCAAGGAGGGCCCAGGAGATGCTCCAGTGTAAGGAGAAGGGAGCTGCTGGGGCAGGGGGGTGCTGAGGGACAGGGATTGTGGAGGGACAGCAGAGTGGGTGCCTGGGGTGCTCGGGATGCAGGGGATGTGACAGGAGAGGGGTGACCCACACGGAACCGTCCCCAGATGCCGGTGCCCGGCGCTGTCCCCGCAGCCCTCCCGCCCCACCGGCCCTGGTTTCAATCAGCCCTCGATCACACACTGTTTGCTTTTGCTGACAGCTCATTTACTCGCACTTGTCAAGCACGTTGTAAATAAGTGAGAGAAACAGCCCTGCCCTTCCTGAGCAGGGGGACGGCCAGGAAGGGGCCGGCCGGACCCCCGGCCGCTCATTCCCAGCACCCGAGCCAGCGCTGCCAGGAAGGGCCAGGGTCATCCACGCCTCTCAGCCAGGCTTGGGAAAGGGCTGAGCATCCCCCACCTCCCTCGGGAAACAAGGGGAGCACCCGTCCTGGACTCCCAAAGTCCACGCCACCGAGTGTCCGTAATTATTTAGCTTAAGGATAATCTGCATCTTTCAGATACAGCCAGCCATCATCTCCGAGGTAATCTCAGGTCACGGAGCCAGAAGGGAAGAGAAATCAGCCGTTCTGAGTGTGGAAGACACAAAGAAACAAGCAGTGAGAATCAGACGGTGGCAGCAGGTCCATTACACACAGGGGTTGTGCTGTGGATCTCTTTCCTGGCAGCCAAACCAGCTGGAGCAGCCCCAGTCCCTGCACCGGGCCCTGCCCCTCTTCCACAGTTTGCCCTCTCTCCTGTCAGGCTGAATTACCCCAAGCTGGTGCAGCAATTTGAGGGTAGCCTAGCACTGATGGTCAGCACCCAACCCGGGGTTAGCCCAGTTAATGCCCAAAACTGCTCTTCTAGAATCACACTGCCATGGCTGTGGCTCCTGGCAGCCCCAGCCAACCTCCAGGCTCCACTCAGCCCCATTTGGGAAGGTTTGCTCCAAGCTGGCTCACCCTGGGGATGTGCTTTACAGGGGCTTGCTCAGCACAGGCACAGGGCAGGGAGCAGCATCCCAGGGCAGACCTGGACACAAGGACGAGAGGGGGAATGCTCTGCAGATGGAGAAAATACCCACAGAGTAGTTCCTGGGAGCTGCTGCAGCTGGCAGGGTGGGTTTGCAGCTCAGGTAAGTTCAGCTAAGTCACAGAGTGGCAGCAGAGCCCCATTTGCACCCAGGCATGGGGGACAGAGAGCTGGAGCACGGCAACAGCCACGCTATCCCCAGAGCTCCTCCTGCACTGACTCTGGCAGGAAAAGCCCACTGGGAGCAGGGCTGGGCTATCACAGCTGCATCCCTCATGGCTTTCTCTTCCTCCATCTCCAGCAGCAGATGCTGCATTTGCTCAAGTTCCCCAGAAACCAACAGCTTTGCTCCACAACCAGGTCTGAAAGCAGCAGTGCCAGCACAGCCCCTGCAGGGCTCACCCTCCTGGCCTGACACCATCCTCCCTGGGGACACTGCCAGGAGCACTGCTAGAGGCAGTGACAGCCCTGCAGAGCCATGTCCCTGAGCCGCAGGGACCTTCCTGTCCTTAGAGCTGACCTACCCAGTCAGAGCTTAGGGGGCCCTTGAAAAACAGGAGATGCCACCCCAAAGCCCAGAGTCTGTCTGACCTCTGCACAGCTCGAAGGTTGCCACTGGTGGCAGCCCTGGAGGCTTCTGAGGAGCTGCTCTGTGCTCGGACAGTGTCCCTTTTCCTGGCTCCAGCACACGGCTGGCACATGGCACAGCTCTGTTGGTACTGAGGCTGTGCTGGCCCTTCCTTCCCACCCCATAGCAAAGCCCACGTCCCCTTGGCCAGACTGTGGCCACAGCAAAATGAGCTGCCTTTTGCTGAGCTGGAGCAGTTTTGAAGGCTTTGCAAATCAGATTCCTGGCCAGGCTGATATTTCCAGCTTAATTTGTCTGTTCACAGAGCACAGACACTGGGTTTTTTCCCTAAATAGCTCTAGTATCAAATAACTGGTAAGCCAAGCTAATGGATCAGCTCTCCCTTACAAGAAGCAGCTGATTTTCCCAGCTCCTGCCTCCCACTGCTCTGGCATCCCCAGAGAGGTCTGTCCTGACAAACCAGCCTGGACACAGCCCCAGCTGCAGCTCTCCCAGGTCTCTCCTTCCCCAATTACCCTCCCCTGTCCCCTCAGGAGCTCCTTCCCCACACTGCTCCTTCTTGCATTTCACACCAGGTGTGCTTTAAAATTGCATCCTGGCTACTTTACACCTTGCTGGGATGGGAGGGTGCTAAAAACTCAATTTAAAGTGCCTGGTAGTTGCTGTCACGCTCCTTTTCTCCCTCTTGGCTCCACACCCCACCAGTGGGATTTCCATCACCTTTGGCAAGCCAAGACAAGCACCCTTTGTCACAACTTTGGAGGGTCCATGACGGCTCTCCACAGCACCCAAAGAACGCTCTCTTGGCTACTGAGGCACAGAAGAGATGTGATGTCTTCTGGAGTGCTTTTTTCACCTGTCCAGTGGCCAGGCTCCTTCCACAACTCTGGGAGCAGATGCTCTGAGCACAGCCCCACACCCTGCCGTGATGCAGCACCACCAAGACACCCCTTTCTAGGACCTGTTTGAGATACTCAGATTGGGAATGTCCCTGCACAGCTTCACCCTGGATGATCCCCTGGGTCAGGATCACGCCAGCACAGAGCCACGCCAAGGGCAGCAGCCCCATCCCATGGGTTCCAGCCGGGCCCCCGTGCCTGGGCACGGAGCTGTGCCAGCAAGATGCACACAGGACAGCAGGAGCTGTGGCCAAGCACTGTCACCTCAGGGTGGATCAGCTGCGTGGGGCCACTCGAGGAGTGGGAGGTTTGGTTGGTAACGAGGTTCTCAGGCTTTGTGCACTGTTGTTGCTATTTTAGTCCGCCTGAAACGTGCAGGAAAAGGAATCCGGAGGCTCTGTCTCCTGCAGAGATGTTTGTGCTGACCCAGTTTGGGAGGCTGCAGAGCCACAGCCGCATCTCCCTGCTCCAGGACTGGGCAGTGCAGCACCGGCTCCAGCTCTGCCGTGGCTCCAAGGATGAGCCCTGCCCTGGAGCCAGCCCAGCCAGGTACCCACGGGGACAGTGACATTGGCAGGAGCTGCTCCACCACCCTGCACCAGCCAAGGGAGGGATCTGGGGGTTTTACCCCCAAAATCCCCATCTGCAGCTCTTAAAGCTCTTCAAACACTGAGCACAGGGCTTCTCTTCCCCCAGAGCAGTGTCACCCACCAACAATCCACACCCGACCCCTGGGACACAACATGAGCCAGCAGGGACTGCCACCATCCCAGACAGCTCTGTAGGGCAGCCCCAGCCCCAGAGGAGGTGGATGGGGTTGTTCACTACACCCACGCAGGGCAGGCTTGTGTGACAGAGCCTCAGAGCCCTCCACACACACATTTCTCTGCCAGAGCTGCTGAGACAGCGCTCCTGGGCCAGGCTGGAGCTCTTCTGTGTGGGAAAAGTGCTGGGGCTGCCTCGCTGGGCATGAAAAACAGCACTCCCCAAATGACCCCTCTGTGCTTTGAGGACATCTGTGGGGTCAGGATCAAACACCTGAGCTCACCCAAGTGCATAGAAGGGGCAAATCTCTGCCCCACTACTCCCATGACCTCGGCCTTTCCATTGGCACCCAGAGATCACAACTTGAACCTCTCCCTCCACTTTCAAGGCTGCCCCAGAGGCAAGCTCCGGGAGCAGGCTGGCCACAGGGCTGCAGAGCCTCAGCTGTCCAAATATCCAAATACAGATGCTGGGAGGTGTCAGCCCAGCCTGCCTCAGCTCCAGCCGGTGGATGCGAATGCAGCCACTGCTCCCCAGACAGGGCAGGAAGCTGCAAACACAGCAGTGCCTGAATACAAACTCACTCCTCACCTGCAAACAAACAGCCTCCTGCACAGCCCTCCTGGCAGGAGCATCACTGAGCAAAGCCCCACTCAGGCAGAGCCTGCCGTGCTCCAGGCAGGAATTTCCAGCTCCCATGCAGGTCTCTTACCTTGCTCTCCGTAGGAGCTGCTGCCGGATGTTGCTGCTTGGTGATGTTCTCAGCCAGACACCAGCAGATCCTCTTCTTCTGCTCCTGGGAGTAAGCCTCCAAACTTAATAAGCACTCCGACTTCTGACGTAAAGGAAACACAGGCAGGGAGAAGGTCATTAGCTGTATGTCGCAGGCCCTGCCTGGGTTTGCAAACTCCTTGCTCCCCACACACCACAGCAGAAGAGGGGAGAGCTCACACCCGTGTCCTGCACCCTGGGCACAGGAGAGCAAAAGAGGCTGGAAATCAGCTCCTCCAGAGACAGGGAGAGTGGTGCAGGGGAGCTGACTATGCTTCCATGAGTAGGAGTGGAGCAGCACGGGCAGAGCACAGGCAGTCCTGCACCCTATGCCACTGCAGTGGTGGAAAACCGAGGGTGGAAATTGCTCTTTGCCATATGCAAACATTAATGAGGCACCAGAGCATGAACTGGTGAGAAGAAGAGCCTTTGGGCTGGGTAGGGCTGAGAGGAAGAGCTCAGGGAAGCTCCAGAGCACCCTCCCCATCCTGCTCCTCACTAACACCAGGATGAATTTGGGGATAAAACTCCAGAGCAGCCTCTCCATCCTGCTCCTCATCAACACCAGGATGAATTTGGGGATAAAACTCCAGAGCAGCCTCTCCATCCTGCTCCTCATCAACACCAGGATGAATTTGGGGATAAAACTCCAGCTTCAGTCACACACTGTCTGTTAACAGTATGCAGCAAGGAAGAAATTAAGATAAATTATGGGAAGTCATCCCAGCTGATCCCACCTCATCTTATGCCCTTTCCTGCATACCTCTTTTGTTCCTCTTGGACAGGTTTTCTTTGGGCTGAATCTCACTCACTTTCACTTAAGGAACTTTCTGAACAAGTTCTCTCAGCAGCTGTCTCCCAGCCCTTCAACTGCTTATCTCTCATGCTAAAAATTAAGCATTATAACATCTGCTGCCTGCTGGGATTTCGCACGTTTCACTTTAGAAAGGGTCCAAAAATGCCCAAGGTTGGATCATCTCCTCAAGTGGCCAGATGGGAAGAGAAGAAAAAATAAAAGCACAACTTTAGGACAGACTGCAAAAGAAAGGAAAGAGTCGTTCATTAAGGGCCATAAAAAAGATCTTTTCTTTCCCCCTAGAATTTCCTTCCAGTAGGGCAGGTCCCCAATAGCTGTTTTTTCCCAGAAAAGTCAGAGAGAACCTGCAGCTTTGTGACTCCAGAGACATAACACAGCCAGAAGGGGAAATGCTCTTTAGTCACACCATTTAAATCACTGTTTGCATTGGATGGGAATTCATTCATGTTTCATCCAAAATCCCCTAAAGTGGTAAATAAACCAAGCTCCCACATCACCTCCTGGGAAAGAGGGTTCTTGTTCAGTCCTTTGCCCTTATGAGGAGACTTCCATGAAAGAGAAAGTTTGAGCTTTCTTATGCCTGGGCATCCCCACATTTATTCCTACAAGCTTAAACACTGAAAATTCCTTCTTAGCGTCCTGAGCACAATCAGAATGAACAGAGGTTTGGAATTTAGGGACGGGAAGTGCTGGGGCTCCCCCTTGCCCCCAGATCCTGGGTGGCAGTGATGCTCTGAGTGTCCCTGGAGTGTCACAGTGAGTTTTTCCCATCCTGGATGTCCCAGTCTCTCCCAGCCCCCCACCAGCAGGTCGCCAGGCTGGACCACTGTGACATCCACTCGTCCCTAGGAAGTGGTTCCCACTTTCAGAGGAGAGGATGAACACCCACTTACTGGGATGAATTCCAGGCTGGAATTTCCCTGTCCCTCACTCGTGGTCAGAAAGAAACAAAGCAAGAACTCAGCAGAGCCCCAAAGCCATCAGGGCAGCTGTGAGGAGCCCACCCTGATGCTGTAACTGCTGCACTCTCCCAGCCCTGCCAAGCTCCTGTGATTCCCCTCGAGCGAGGCTTAAAGCAATTCCAAGGACATCTCGTGTCCCCTGGCTGTGACAGACAGAGCTCACCTAGCCCTGCCCTGAGCCCCTCAGTGATTCAATTACAGCCCATCTCTTTGATTGAATTTAGCACACAGCGATGCTCAGCTCCGCTGGCTGCTGAGAGCAAAGCTCCCCTCTGCTCCCTCCTGCTCCCCCCCAGCTGCTGCAGGCTCCCTGACCTCAGCCAGCCAGGAGAGCAGATTTCCTCCTGCAACCATCCCAGTGTGTGTCCCAGCTATTGTGGGCAAGGCTGAGGGGGATGTGAGCAGTCAAAATTGCATTTATCCAACATGTAGACATTTTATTATCACTTTATTCCTCCACAGTGACATTTAACCTCTTCAGTGCACATTTTCCAAGGAAAGAGCTGTGGTTTTCCCTCTTCCATTAACCTGCTCTCCCAAAAACTTTCACCTGGACTGGGGAAAGCCCAACCTGCAGGGGCTGAGCACCCGCAGCTGCCTCCAAACCCAGGCAAAGTCCTTTGGGATGCAGCCAGATGAAGGGCTGGGTATTATTTGAAATAAAATATCGTGGCATGTGTCCCTGGAGCCTGGTTCACACTGGGCACGGAGCTGCCCACAGCGGAGGCTGGGGAGGGGGCCAGGGAGCTGTGCCTGCACACGCTGCCCCATGAGCTGGGAACGGCCTCCCCATTATTGTTTTCCTTCAGGGAGGCTGCTGCTGGGCTGCCAATATTTACAGAGAGAAAACAGGGTTTAATCTCACAGTGCTGGGAAAGGAGGATGCAGATGGCGTGAAGGGGGTGTTTGCCACCAGATAAAGGCAGCGACTGAAGTGGCTGCCAGTGGCTTTCTGTGGCTTTCCCCGGTGACAAACATGTTATTGCAGGTGCTGTGAGCTGGGCTCAGGAGCCACTGGCGTGCCCACAGCTCCAGGGCAGCACCAGCACGAGACCCCCCACACTGCCCAAGGGAGGGCAGGAAAACACAGCAGGTATTGCAGAGAATGACCCCAACACCAGCCCCAAACAGGCCCAGCTACAACTAAGGATTACCTGCAGGAAAAGTTCCTTCTGCTCCCCCAGGTTGAGACCCAACCCCAGGACAGCCAGGTGAGAGGTCTGGCCATGCAGACATCCCACAAGGAGGGCCCGTGGGCTCTGTAGCCCATCAATCATGTGAGGAGCTGCCAAAGAAGGACAGCATCGCAGGAGGAGTCCCCAGACCCCGCACACTGAGCCCCCTGAGTGCAGACACCCCCTCTGTGCGGGGCCCAGCACACGCTGGGGTTTGGTGTGACACTGCAAAGCTGAGAAACCACAGGGATGGGGAGGCAGGCTCAGTCTGACACCTCTGGTGCCCTGAGCTCAGTGCCCAGCAGAGCCCAGGGCTGTTCTCTCACCGCTAGCTCCTCTGGCTCTGTGAGGGACACATTGCCAGCATGGGAGGGAGGGGTCATGTCACAGAATCACAGACTGGACTGGGGTGCAAGGGACCTGAAAGGTCATCCAGTGCCACCCCCTGCTGTGGCAGGGACCCCTCCCACTGTCCCAGGCTGCTCCAGCCCCAGTGTCCAGCTTGGCCTTGGGCATTTCCAGGGGTCCAGGGGCAGCCACAGCTGCTCTGGGCAATCTCCTCCCACAGATGCAGGGATGCACTTCTGCTCCTTCCCCGGCCTGCTCTCTGCACAAAGTTGGTGGCAGGGTGGTTTGGGGACAGGGCTCCCAGCTCAGCCCTGCCAGCCCCTGGCCTCCAAGACTCCAGCCCTGGGCCGTGGCCAAAGCCAGCAGAGATCCCAGAGGGGAAGTACCTCGGAAACTGCTCCAGACTACAATGGCTCCAAATCACAGAGCAAACCTTCCCCAGGAGAAACAGGCAGCCCTGGGAATATCCTGTGCACAAAACATGGGCAACTGCTGCCTGCTGGCTTCACGCACCACCAGCCAAGGGCTGGTGAGAAAGTTCTGTTTGCTCCCGTGCTGGGGGGAGTGGGGGGACCATGGCTCTTCCTGTGCTTTTTGGACTACTGGGCACATTAGTGATGCCCATAAAGGAAACCCTGGCAGTACCAGCAGGGGCCCTGCTAGAGCTGGGATGTCTAAAAGGGCCCAGGGATGCTGCAGGAGAGGATGTGCATGGGGATAACACCGTCAGAACACAGCAATCTCTTTGTGGCTCTGCTTTGGGCCTTGCTTTTGGGAGCACTGATGATGGCACAGCCTGGGGGATGCCCAGAGGGTGTGGATGCCACATCCCTGGAAGTGTTTGAGGCCAGGTTGGACTGGACCCTGAACAACCTGATCTAGGGAGTGGTATCCTGGCCATGGCAGGGGTGAAACAAGATGAGCTTTAAGGTCCCTTCTAACCCAAACCATTCTGTTATTCCATGGTTCTCTGTTAAACCTCCAGGAGGAAGATCAGCCTGAAAAACATTTTCCACCCACTGTGGAAAGTGTGAGACAGGAGGAGACAGGGCTGTTTTCCCAGGCCAGGCAGTTGTCCTAAAGTGGCTCATCAGGTAAAAGCCTCCACAGGAATCCCTGAGAGGAGCCAGGCATGGAGCTCCTGCTGCAAATACCACTCTGGCAGAGAGCAGGGCCAGCACCTTCCTGCTCTGCAAACATCCTTTCTTCTCAGGGAAGAGGAAAACAGCTCAGAGCTGCGTGGCCCCAGCAACACCAAGCTCACTCACCCAGTGCCAGCAAAGCCCCAGAGCTTTCCCAGAGCTTTCTATGCCTCTTCCCTGGCTCAGCCACATGGACAGAGAGTTCCAGCCCCAGGGCACTCTGAAGTCATCCTGCCTGGGCCTTTTTAAAATCTCTCTAGCACTGTAACTTCACCATATCAACTCTTCTTTATGCCAACATCTGGGAAATGTGACCCCAAAATTAAAGTTGGGGGGGGGAGGGAACCCACATTTTTTTCACTCAACACTCAGGTTCAGGCTGAGCTGTGTAAAGATGCACAAAACCAGGAGAGCAGTGTCCCTGTTTATCTGTTCCCCCAGCTGGGACATGAGCACTGCCTGCTCTGCCTGAAGAGCCCTGAACTGGGAGCTGGCAGTGCCCAGGAGCTGCCCTGTGACCAGGCTCTGGGTCATGCCAGCCTGGGGCTTCTGCTACTGGGGTCACCCAACATCTGACCCAGGGAAGGCCCCCAGGCAGAGGAGGTGAAGCCAGGGTCTGTCTGCACTGAGCAACAGCCCAGCCGCCAACTCCAGAGCCACTGCCATGGGTGCTCCAGCTCCAGGGACATCCCAGGAGACATCCTGGACCAGGGGGACATTTCTGCAGCTGGAATTTGGGCTGTCATGGGCATGCTGGTTGGGCAATCTGCACATGGGTTGATGTCCCAGCATCCTCCAGAGGGACTTTTCCAAAGGCTCTAACATTGCTCTAACATTATCTCACTGCACCTGCAGCTTGGGCTGCTCAGCAGCACCCAGGGAAATGCAGGGGCTGGGGCCTGATGGCCTTTGGAGGGAGAAAAATGGAAAGCTCAGTTCAGGAAAGAGTTAAGCTGCTGCTCTGAGTGTGACATGGCAGAGGAACTCAGTGTCCAGCTCTCACGTGAGCTGGGTGACTCAAGGCTTGGGGAACCTCTCAGGCATCCCATAAATGAGCCACAAGGAAACAAAGGAAATGTCAGAGAGCAGGAAAGGATTTTTCATCTGGTAACATGTCCTGGCCACCAGGAGCAAAGGGAGTCCCCCCTTCCACTGAACAGGACTGGAACAGCGCAAGGAAGGCAGGGGTACACAAGTCTGTTCTCTCAGAATATTCATGTCACAAACTGCTGAGAGCAAGGAGTCTCCAGACCGTCTCTACCTCAAGTCCTGCGACTGATCCCCAGCCCTGCCTGCAGTGCCTTCTCCCCCACAGCCCAGGGGATCCTTCCCCCTGTGCAGGACGAGCCCATCAGACAAATTACAGCCACAAACCTGACAGGCACCAGCTCTTGTCCTATTGTGGATGAAACTGAGATACAATTCCAGCAGAGCACACAGCCCCTTTCCCAGACAAACGCTCATCTCCACTCCCTTCTCCCTAAACAAATTCCCCTCAGCTGTTCACTTGGCAATGTAGGTAGGTTTGGTGTCACCTCTGCCCAGCCCTTTTGCCCTCTTCTCCATCACCAAACCAGTTGCCCAGGTGCCCTCTAGGGCTGCCAAGACAGTGCCCAAAATGCTCCTTTCAAACTCTCCCGCTGACGAGTCCAGAACAGCCAACTCAAAAATTTCCCAGGTGTATAGAATCTGCCATGTCCCAGAGTGTCCCTGAGACTTGTCCTCTGTGCCATCAGTAAATTGCTTTTCCCAGCATTCAGATTTGCTGTTTGGAGACAGAACCTGGGCTCCCCTGACTCCACCCTTTGGGACCGTGCCACATCCCAAAGGGCATTCGAGGAGCAGTGTTGACTGCCAGCAGGAACAGAGAACACTCTGGGAAATGAATTCTCCTGTGGAATAAGCTGGGACTCGGATGGAGCGAAGCACATTACACAGGCTACAGCTGTGATCCTTTTGTTCAAAGCTTTCCCTTGGCAGCAGCTGGGGATGGGAACAGGGACAGGGACCACAGAAGACCCTCTGGTGTAGGGATGTGTCCACACAGAGCCAGGCTGTGGCTGCCTCGTCCCTGCAAATGTCCAAGGCCCTGGTCTAGTGAGTGGCATCCCTGGCCATGGCAGGGGTGTGACAAGATGGGCTTTAAAGTCCCTTCCAACCCAAACCAGTGTGGGATTCGATGATGGGGCAAGGTGGAGGACAGTGGCATTTCTCTGGCACTTGTCCAGAGGCTCTCCTGTGCAGTCAGGATGGGCATGTCTAAGACAAAGCCAGCTCAGGCACAGATTCATAGCATCAATTTGCTCAGCTCTGGATGAGTGCTCACCACAGCAGCACAAGGAGTTGCTGCTGGAAGGATTTTCTGTTGGAAATGTTTCCCAAGACAAACTCTGGTGTCTGAAGATGAATACTTACAGAGGAAAAAAAAGACCAAGTTTGCCAGTGCTTTTCAAAGGAAAAACTTACTGAGCTGTTTGGTTTTAAGTCAATTTGGTCTGAATATGTTGGGTTTGAATCAAACACTTGTAACAATGCATTAAACCCCTGACCTGCAGTTTCCTCTCAGCGGGATATTTCCGGAGCAGGGAAGGGTGTGAATACAGCCCTGGAGCACACTCACAGCTCCACACAGCTCCCTGTGAGGCTGCCCATTCCCACCAGGCAGCAAACATTTCCTTCTGACAGCTTTCACACATCCCACGAGGTGTGTGTGTCCTGCAGGGAATGGGATGGGATGGGAAAAATGCGGACAAACTCCCACACCCCAAATCCTGTGGGGTGCAGAAATGTGGGTCCATATTGAATCCCAGAATCCCAGACTAGTTTGGGTTGGAAGGGACTTTAAAGCTCTTCCCATCCCACCCCTGCCATGGCAGGGACACCTTCCACTGTCCCAGGCTGCTCCCAGCCCCAATGTCCAGCCTGGCCTGGGACACTCCAGGGATTCAGGGCCAGCCCCAGCTGCTCTGGGCACCCTGGGCCAGTTCCACCTATTGCAGTGCTCAAATCAGCCAGAAGCTGTCACCGGCAGAGGCTGTTCAACTTCAAACTGCTCCTTGGATTTTAAAGTCCTGAAAGGAAAGATGCCCAGGCCAGGTCTCAATGCACTGGCAGGACTTCTTAACATATCAGCTGACAAATAGAAAAATTAGAGGAGCTGTAATGGCCATAAACTAAAACACAAGGAGTTCCACCCAACATGAGGAAGAACTTTTCTCCATGAGGGTGGCAGAGCTCTGGACAGCTGCCCAAGGAGGGTGTGGAATGTCCCTCTCTGGAGACTCTGCAAATCCACCTGGACATGTTCCTGTGTCACCTGCTCAGGGTGACCCTGCCTTGGCAGCCCCAGCTGCTCTGGGATTCTGTGATTCCAGGTACACAGAGCATTCCTGAGATCAAAAGGTACCACCTTCACTTCCAAAATCCTGGTGCGTGTCTGTGCTGGGACTATCACAGCTGTCCCTCAGCCACCAGAAGGTAGAAAACTCCAAAGGGTGCAGCTTAGTGCAGAAAACCCCAAAGGGAGCAGCTTAGTGCAGAACCTCCCTCTGCTTTCACATTCTTTCCAAGCCCATTCTACGTTTAGCCTTTCCAGGAAGCCAAGTGCCCCTCCAGAATCTGATTTGTCTGCACTCAGCATCTCCAAACCCTGTAATTCACACCTTGGAGAGCCCTTTGGTAAACACCCTTTGTGCTGGAACCTACACCAGGCTCTGCAGCTCCTGCTAGCTCTGCCTGCAAATAATCAAACTGCCCAGGGTTTAAACTCTGCAGTGATTTATTACACACAATTAGACAGGATGACCAGCAGTAGCTTTTTTGTGACACTTCCTGAAGGCTGGGATTTTCTCTCCTGTTTATAATAAATTAAGCAGCTCACAGGTATTAGAACATACTTTCCTTTTACAACGTGTCAGATCCAAACACAAATTTGTGACCTTATGGGTCAGAACATTACTCAGAAACCCTCAAGATGAGCAATAGCAGGAGACTGCAGCTCAAGGCTTCAGCAGAGAGCTCTTCCTGCAGCGAAGGCAGTGTCAGCCCAGCCCCGTGGGCTCCTCTCAGCTCTCAGCAGCACTAAACACATTAGTGCTCATTGCAGATGATTTGTGGGCAAGAAACAGCAGCTCAAGAGCTTCCTCCGACCTTCCAGCCCAGTCACAGCAGCACAATGGATGTGTCTGCCCAGCCCAAGGCGACAGCAGCCCAGCTGAGAGTGGCCACAAACCCTCCTGAGCTACCAGCAGTGAGGGCTGAGACAGGAGAGGGCTCTGGGCAGGGCTGGGATGGAGCAGGCCAGGACGGGCAGAGACCCCTCAGGGTGACACAGGGACAAAAAGCCGTGACAGCTCACACTCATCCTGCCCTTATCCATCCTCATCCTTTCGAGCTGCCACCAGAGTCACAGGTGGGCAGCCACAGTCCTGATCTCCCCTCACCCCAATTCCCAGCAGCCTGAACATGTCCCCAGGGCACAGCCAGCCCCTGTCAGGAGAATCCATGTCCCCAGGGCACAGCCAGCCCCTGTCAGGAGAATCCATGTCCCCAGGGCACAGCCAGCCCCTCTCAGGGGAATCCATCCCTGCAGACAGCTGCTCCCACAGTCAGGAAGGAGGCTGAGCTTTTCACCAGGGCTAAAGAAGGTGCCACAACCAGAGTGTGGCACCCACTGGACACCAGATCTATCAGATGATGGGGAGAGCTGTACTGGGATGACCCAGGGACCCTCCCCAGCCCTGTATGTGCTGCAAGTGCCACTTCCCTGGGTCCAGCCCCAGCTTTCATCTGAGAGCAGGTCCACTGCAAA
This sequence comes from Regulus satrapa, assembly GCA_013396955.1. Lineage (NCBI taxonomy): Eukaryota > Metazoa > Chordata > Aves > Passeriformes > Regulidae > Regulus > Regulus satrapa. The sequence goes on along the minus strand of VWZN01017436.1, from coordinate 34,221 downwards.
AATCACCTTATCCCTCAAACCCACTCTCCCACCAGGCCAGAGAGCCATCCAAATCTCCCCCCCC
>VWZN01017436.1:7531-34114 GCA_013396955.1 Regulus satrapa | reverse complement strand
ACTGCTCCCTGCAGTGTTTCCGTGAGCAGCCAGCCTGCAAGGACACCTCTGAGGGGACATCCCCTCCCAGTCTCCTGGTGACACCCCCACAACCCTGTAAGCAAAGATTGGCTCCCAAAATGTGCACACAAAGAAGAAAAGAAAGACAACCTGAAGGAAATGCTCTTCTTGGCTTCCCTGCAGTAATCAGATGCTGGAATGCTCCCAGGCCGGCTCCCAGAACATCCCGTTCATTCAGAACCACCCATCTCTATACCTGGGGTCAAGAGCAATTCACAACAAAAGAGCCACACAATGCCTGTGCTGCACATCTGGGAGGTTCCTGCTCTCCTGCTCCATCCCCAGCCCCTGCAGCCTGGTCACCCCCTCCACATGGCTCCTGGGGAAGTGACCTGCAGGTCACTGTTTCCCAGAAGTCTGAGAGAAGTCTGATGGGAGAGTCCCCTCCTGCCCTGGCTCAGTGCTGACTCACAGACACATCCCCACTCTGTTCCCCTTTCAAACCCGAATTTCCCACTGCTGGAGAGCCAATGGCACCTACAGCTGGAGGGTTTCTGTCCCCTCCACCTTGGAGCCAGGTGGTCCCTCTGGCTCAGGACAGACCACCAGCCTGGGCTGGCAGGGAAGGGGTGGCATGGGGCACGTCCTGCTTGGCAAGGTGCTGTCCCTGAGCCAGGCTGCCCCAATGTCACTTCAAAGCCTGGGCTGGCCAGTGCAGGAGCTGAACACCCACTCCTGGGGCCCAGCATGTGGCAGAGCTGCTGGTCACCACAGGCTGGGAAGTTCCAGTCCAGACCTGCCCCAAAGTACCCCGGGAGGAACAACAAAGGTTTGCAGAATCTCACAGCATGGCCAGTCCAGAATTACTGAAGTCTGTGGGGGAACAGGAGGTAGGAAAGTAAAAGTCTCACATTTTCTACCCAACTACTGCACTCCAGCCACAATGGATGCCAGGGATCTTCATCACCAGAGCTCTCACAGCCAATTAGACCCCTCAGAAGAAATCCCAGCACTTCATCACAGCCTGATAAAGACAGCTTTTCACCTCTCAAGAGCTCGTGAAACACAGCCAGATCTCTTTTGGTCCCTTCTACTTAGGGGCACTAAGCTTCTAAACCAAATATCAGGCTCTGAGTGCATTTTTCCAGTTGCCTGAGAAAATGCTGGAGAGTCTCATCCAAGCCCCCAGCACAGCCCGGCTGAGTCACAGCCCAGGATTAGCTGTCACCAGCCCAGGGTGACATTGCCCTGGGACACACACTGAGCAAGCCCCAAGGGGAGGCTCAGCTCCTCCCCAGCCACCCCAGGAAAGAACAGAGACAAGGAAGGAGCAGGAGGGAAGGAACAAGAGAGGATTCTGCAGTGAGTCGTGCCCTGGCCCAGCTCCAGCCACTCAAGGTGAACAACTTCCATGCTGAGCATTTGCACCCAACTTTTGCAATGGTTCATTATTCCACTGTGCTGCAGAGCAATATTTGCCTTTCTCCTCTATGCCCTGGGGAGCTTTTCCAGACCCACCTTTCCACCTCAGAAAATGCAAGGCCTTGAAAGCAGGAACACAGTAAAGTCACTGGAAAAGAGAAAAACCCACAGCCTTTCAATGATTAGGGAGGTCCAGCGTGAATCAATTTTTCAGAGTCCTTTACTTGACAAAAGGGACTGTGCCAATGTCTGGGTGACCCCAAATCTGGCTAGAGCACACAGCTGCATGTGGGTTTAGAGCTATGATTCTCTTTTTCAGACTGGGCTTCCTTATTTTATATGAGGGCTCCAAACCTGCATGCTTGAAGACAAGAAAAGCAAGGTGCCTAAAAATGATGACAAAACATTTGGCAAAGAAATCTGCCTCCAGGGGAAAGAATCCTAAGAGGAAACAAAAATGAGATGCCTCAAGGAAGACCCACAGGGAGAAGGGGAAAAGAAACCTGTCCTAGTGGTGCCCAAGCTTCTTTTAGGAGCTTCTTTTTCATACATTCTACAGCTATTAGGTTTCTTTTCCAGGCTTCTGGCAAATTCATTTAAAAGTAAGTTAAAATCCATTTTTTCAGCAATCCATTTTTTCCTTGCCCCAGAAGAAAGGATCAGAGCTGTTAGAACCTGTCCAGCTCTCACTGGAAAGTTAAAGTGGAAAAGAGCACCACTCACCTCTGCCAGGTAAAGGATGCAGAACTTGCGATCTTCTGAACCTGCAGAGAAGAAAAACCAGGATCAGAGCGAAGCTGCAGCTGCATTTCTGCAAGTGGAGCCACTGGCAGAGGAACTGGCCGAGAGACAGCACTGAATGAATGTTTGTTGTCCCGCAGTACCAGGCTGTGACCTGGGTGATGTATGTGGCATCTGCCGGGGCCGGGCGCGGGCGGGATCCTGCAGGGACTCACTGCCCTGGCAGGGATTCTCCCGTGGGTTTCTCCTCTGGAAAAGGATTTGTTTTATTCAGAGGCCATGTGCAGGCTCTGCTGCCCAACCTGCCTTGGCACATGCAGCCTGTGGGAGCTTCCCAGGGGCTGCACAGGTCCCGCAGCCCCCATGCAACCGTCCTGGCAATAAGGGATGGGTCTCTCCACCTTATCCCTGGGGGCACTTCGTTCCCAGGAGGGCTGACAGAGAAGCTCCTGTTCCTACATCTTATTCCCAGCTTCTTGCCCCAAGTCCTGGGTGGCCCTGGTGGTTCTGCTGTCTGTCCCAGCCTCACCAGTGCCAGCAGCTGTGGCAGTGCCTCTCCATGAGAGCATCTCCATGGGGATGGAACCAAATCCCAGAGCAATGGGAAGCAGCAGGCATAGTGCAGGGGGAAGAGCTCATCCTGCTCTTTTGAGGAGCCCAGCACCGAGACACTGGGGAGCCAAGGAACTTGTACTTCCACAGCTCTGTGAAAGGAGATGGAGCTGGGGACAGCACAATGACCAACTCTGCCATCTACACCTTACTAGATCATGGAGCAGCCCAGAACAGCTCCTCAGCTTGCTGCCAGATATCCCAGAAGATGTGTCAGACTCCAGCTGCTCCCTTGCAGGTCCAGCCTTCCTTGCACCCAACCAAAAGGCGTGCCTGCAGATTTGCCCGGGGTCTGGTGTGTCCCCAGCCTCGAGAGAAGCCAGCTCTGGGCATACACCAGCCTCACAGGAGGACGTGAAATTGCCCCAGGACAGAATCACCTCAGTTCTGGAGCAGGACATCCCTTCTCCAGGGGCTGGCTGCTCCTTCACAGCAGCTCTGCCCTTGGCAGCACCATGGGACTGCTGCTTCCCTAAGGCTCCTAATGACATTATCTGTGCCAGGAGCTCTGGGCACGGCTGCAGATCCCACTGGAAGTGGTGTCAGCACAAGCTCTGCTTCATTTCAGCAGCCTGAGCTGCTCGATGGGAACAGGCTCTGCACAGGGCTGGAAACACCCTGCTCCCCAGAGGAAAACAATTGTCCTGCTGCAGGCAGCAGCCCAAATGTCCAGATAAGAGCTGTGACCCACTGAGGGACTCAGGTGCCTCCTGAGTCACTCCTTGGGCAATATGAAACCCTTGAAGAAGTGGCCTGGAGCCATTTGCTGGGTGTCTATTCCAGCAGGCCTCTGTGGGGTCGCAGCTCTGCCTCCACTGCCAGCTTCAGTTTTAATGCACTTTGCAAGATACAGGCTGGAAAATCCCTACAGGGACACCAGAACACTGTGTCACAATGGAGTCCTCTCAGGTGAGGAGTCTCTGTGCATTCCCAAAACCTTCCCTGTGCTCCCCCCAAGCAAGGTGAGGGAAGGCCCCAGGACTGCCCCTCCAAACTATCATTCCCAGAAGGAAAGGGATGCTGGACCCTGGCAGCAGGTGCAGAATGGGCCTGGCTGGAAGCCCATCCTTCCCCTCTGCACACAGAGAAACTTTCACTGCTGCCATGGCAGTGTCCCAGGGCTCCCAGCCCCACTTCCACAAATCCCAGCACAACCATTGAGAAGCATTTTCCTTGTGAAGCCCATTGGAGCCCCTCATCGTGTGCTTTTCCGATGGGAAAAAGGCAGTTTGGCAGCAGGATCTGTGCCTGCTGCTGGCACACCACGAGTCCACCACCCCCTCCTGCTGCTCCTGAGCTGGGTTCTGCTCTCCCCTGCACCAGGAGCCCTCCAGGCTGACTGGCAGAGCAGGTCAACAGATCCCAGCCATGCTCCCTCAGGAGCTTTAACCAGTTTTTTCCTGCTGATATCAGGATCCTCAGTAAAGAAAGGTGATGCCAGAGTATAACAGTCCAGGGAATTACCCTGTTCCTCTTGGGCCTCTGTGGAAGGGGCAAACCCACCAGAATTAAGTTCCCTTCCAAATTCCTCTCCATTGAGCTGTGAATCCTGGCACCAGCAACCTCCAGAGCCAGCAGCTCCTGCTCCCTGTCCCACCAACTCACTGCTACCCGTGGTCCAGCAGCTCAGTGCCGACAGGACATACAAAGCAGGGAGCCAGTCTGGGCTAAGGAATGGTTTAAATCCCATTTTCTAACAGCCTTTAGGGAGAACTTAAGCAATAAACTGGCTGCCCATCCCAGCAGCTGGGCTGGAGGCAGGGCCATTCCCTGGCAAGGCACAGGGGGAGGCTGCAGGGTGATGGCAGAGCCAGACCTGGGGGCAGATTTCACCACAAACCAGGTTTGCTAGGATTCCTTCCTTGATTTCAAATCTCTGGAGGGTCAGGGTAGAGCAGCAGAGCCTGATGTGCCCAGAACCCAGAAAAACAGGAGAGGCACAAGCTGACAGTGGAGAGGTGGCAGATGCCTGGAATGATCCCCAGCTCTGCTCCCCACAGCTCTCGTGACAAGAGCACAGCACATTCTCTCAGTCAAAATCAGGGAAAAGCTAAAAGGAAATAAGCAGGAGAAAAAACAACTCTCTTAAAGATATTTTTCTCTCTTCCTGATCTGGTGGGGGCTGGCTTGGCTTCCAGAGTAACACGAAGTGTCCCAGGCCAGGCTTTGTGCCAGGCTGGACACAAAGCAGAGTGGGAGCTGTGTGGGGACACATCCCCTCTCCAGCTAAGCCCTGTCCTGCACACCCACACTGCCTTACCCAGCACAGCAGCAGCTCCCAGCACTGCTCTGCCTCTGCCACTTCCCTGTGCACCATGGAAAGCACCCCCTGCTCTCAGGATTTGGGGAGTGTACGCCTGGTGTTGGGTGAGAAAGAAGGGAAAAGAGGGAAGCTGGTCCTGCTCTTTTGCAGAGCCCAAGGGCACCCTGATTCCAAATCCTCCCCTCAGCAAGGCTGGGACTGCATCCAGCACCCAGTACAAGGTGCTGCCAGGCCCTGGAGGTGTGGGAAGGGAGCACATCCAAACCTGGCTGCCAGCAGGGGACAAGCTTGTCCCACTAAGACACATGACCCTGGGGGAGTGTGGCAGGGTGCAAGCCCTGGGTGCTCCCCAGCATCCCAAGGAAGGACAGGCGGCCCATAAATCCCACACTTGGCCCTTGAGCATCTTGGGGCTGCACAATACAGCAGGTTGGGATGTCAAGGGCAGTGAAGCAGTACACGAGAAGCCCTTGTGTGCAAGATCCCAGCTGGGGAAGGGGCTCCCAGTGTGGGGATAAAGAAATGCTCCTCTCTGTCCCAAAGCTGAGCACACCCACCCAGGGGGGAACCAGGATCCTGGCACGCGGAAATTCCCACCGTATCTGGTGAGGAAGCCAGCCCTGTGTCACTGGGAACCTTGGCTGGCGTGGTGCTCATCAGCCTGGTGCTGGGCTTGTAAAGCAGGAAGAGAGAGCATTGTGAAGCAGATCAGACTGATTTGCTTTCGCACAGAGCGGCGAGCGGCAGGAACAGGAAACAGCACAATGGCCCCGAGCGCACCGGAGATGTCTCAATTGTTGGAGGCAGCCACATGCCTGTTCCTATTCATGTGCCATTCAGTCATTCAGGAGAGCAGCAGCAAACCCCTGCCAAAAGGGACAGACATCTTCTTGCTCTCTCCACCCGCCTTTGAAGCGGCTGTGCCCGAAGCAGGAGGGTTTGAGCTGCCCTAACACCAGCTGTGCTGGATTCCCAGCGTGCAGGGACTGGGTCGATGCTCTGGGGACTCCATCTCCTTTGGAGAGCCTTGGGAAGCTGTTCCAGACATGATCCAGCTAAGTTATTAAGGCAACAAGGAAATAAGTGGTAGAAAACTGCTCACAAATCCACCGTGCCTGAGGTGAGGAGGCACAATCCTGTGCTGCTGCAAACAGACCTTGGTGTGCAGAGCCAGGAGCAGCACCAGGGAAGCAGATTTCTCCAAGCAAAGCTATTCCCCAGCCTTTGGGAGCAGCCAGGGGCAGTACACACACAGGTCCAGGAGCTGACCCAAAGCACTTTAACAAGGAACAATTGATCTTGTCCCTTTCTTCGAAATAAGCAGTGCTGAGAACACACTCAACACAGCCCAGGGAGGCTTCAGTGGCTTTTCTCAATGGCTCGTGGCTGTGGTGCCCCATCTCCCTCCCTTGTGTTTCTGCTCCCACCAAATAGGTCAGGGAATTCATCTGGAAACAGAAACGTTGCTGGAAATGGGAAATAACAACTGACAGGCAGCCTGCGGTGTCCAGCACTGAGGCTCAGAACAACGTGGGGCACGTGGAGAGACACAGTCTGTCCACAGAGCCCATGGTTCAGCTGGGAAAAGTCACGAGAAGCAGGAAAATTCACTCAGAAAAGGATCCTTTTGGAGAAGCAGCCCAGATCTGGATTAATTCCTTTTGGTCAGGGCCAGAGGACTGCATAAAGACACTGGCTCATCACTTGCAGAGTAATTTGGGTTGGAAGGGGCCTCTCTGCTGGGCTCTGGAGACCAATCCCAGACTATGGCACTCAGGAGTCCTGAATGCCTCCAGGCATGGAGATCCCACAGCCTCTCTGGGCAACTCGGTATCTGACCAACCTCATGACTGGACAGTTTTTCCTTCTATCTTATCCCCATTTCCTCCGGGGGTGCCAGGATAGCTGCCTGGGCTGGAGGAGGAGCTGTGGCACAGTCCTGTAGATAAAACGAGCCTATATCCAAAAAGCAACCACACCACACAAGGAACAAGGTGAAACTGGGCCCAGAGCCAAGAAGTGGCTCCACCATAGCAAATAGGATGTGGTAGAGCAATTCCCTCATTCCTCTTTAGACCACAAGGAGCTAAAGGGAATCTTTTGTACATGCTGAAATAATCCATTTCCAGTCACCCCTGCCCTAGAAGCCTTCTCTGAGCCCTCAGCTGGACACAAAAGGTGTCAGCCAAGGTACAGAGTGAGGGCAAGGACCCCTGCCCTGCTCTGAGGATTTGCTCTTTCCTCCCCAGACGGGTGAGCAGGGGGATGGATGCGAGCAGTGGGGAAACCGTGGGCGGGTGAAGAGAGAAGTAGCAAAACAAAGCAGCAAAGTAAAGGTCATCAGAGCTTGGCCAGCCAGCCCTTGGAGCCAATCTCTGAACTCCCTTGAGGCACCACGGGGGAAACCTCACACCTTCGGTTCCCCTTCCCAGCCTCGGCCAGTCCCTGCTGTCACAGTGTGACTCCAGCCAGGGGAACAGACCCCGGAGAATGGCAGCCCAAATCCTGAGACATGCACCCCAAAAGGCTGCAAAGGGCCTGAGTGCTTCTGAGGCGTCCCAGGAGCTGGAGCTCCCAGGCTAGTGCAGGGATAGCAGGGGTGATGCTGGCCCTGCATCCCGGGAAGGATGACCTGGAAGCACCAGTTGGATGCCACTGGAAGCAATAGGACAACGGGGTGCTCTCCTGCTGCTGGCCAAAAACCTTTGCTAGCAGCCAGGAACCCCCACAATGCCTCCAACTGCTGCTGCAGACACTCACCCTCCTGGAGCTTGACACTCTGCAGGTACAGGGGGTTCCTCAGCACATTGCAGCGCCCGGGCTCATCCTCCTTGGTGAAGAGCAGCAGGTCGGAGTAGACAAAGAGAGTCACCTGGAAGCACAGGAGAGCAAAGGAGAAGCTATGGGGAGTTCATCTCCTGGCACTGAGACAGTGTCCTGGAAATGTCCTCTGCCCTGGGGAGAGGCAGCAGCCTCAACAGTGAGCCCAGACACCCTTCCCAAGGGGCTGATGGCTGCTGCACCCAGCCAGCTTCGGATGAGGCTCCCCTCACTTGGCAGCTGCTTCCTGAGGCTTGTGGAGTCCTGTGACAGGAGGGAGAAACCGGCCCGACAGTTCCATGCCACACAAACACACCCCCTCTGCTCCCTCCTGTCACTTCCCACTTACACGAGTTACAAATCAGAGCAGGAGGAGGGAATAAGTTGCCGAGTAATCCCAGCACACTGCAGAAGTTGCAGCTTGAAAGCAAATCTGACCACTCCGATGACTCTCACGGAGGAGCTTCTCACTGTTCTCAGTGAGAAAGTAAAGTTTGGTTTTAACAAGAGCAGGACTCACAAAGAACAGCTGCAGGGGACAAACTCGACACCTCAAACCACAGCAGGGGTGGAAAGGAAACACCGAGTTTCTGCCAAGTGTCTGCTCAGAGCTGTGCTTGAGCAGTGCTACAAGTGTCCCAGGAGCTAGGAGCTACTCCAGACCAGTGGGAAAAGTCTTGCCTGGGGTCCCCAGTCCAATCAGTTCAGATTAATGGGACCTTTAAAATAAGAATTAATTTCTCCACTGCACTGGAGATCCTGGATCTCCCAGGGATGAGAAGTTTGGTGCCAGAGCTGAGGTGTGAGCCTGTCCGGCCCTCCAGGAGCTGGGGCACACAGAAAGCCTCACAGATCACAGAATCCTGGAATCACAGAATATCCTCAGCTGGGAGGGACCCACAGGGATCATCCAGCCCAACTCCTGGCCCTGCCCAGACCCCCCCTCAACCCCACCCTGTCCATCCCTGGAAGCGCTGGCCAAAGGCTCCTGCAGCTCTGGCAGCCTCGGGGCCATGCCCATTCCCTGGGGAGCCTGGGCAGTGCCAGCACCCTCTGGGGGAGAACCTGACCCTGCTCTGCAGCCTGAGCCTGCCCTGCTCAGCTCCAGCCGTTCCCTGGTTGCTGTTCCTGTCCCAGAGTTGCCAGGGAGCTGCTGCAATGGGGCAATGGCACAGTGGGTGCCAGGCCTGCTCAGGGTGAGGGCCTTGGGGTGCCCCCCAAAGCTTCCCACAGCAAAGGGAAAGCTTTGCAACACTGAGCCACAGCAAGGAAGGGTTTGTGTCCTTTTAGCAATGCTTTTGCAAAAGCAGACAACACCCAGAGTCCCAGAGAGGTGGGAGAGAGCAGAGAGGTGGCTCTGCTCCCACAGGGACCAAGTCCCAGCTGACAGCAGTTTGTGTCCATGGCTGATGGACACCTGGGGAGGACAAGCTGGGTAATAGTTATCACATGCTGAGGAGTTTCACATTAGGGAAAAGCATCTGGTTCCCAATCCAAAACCAAGCCCTTGCCACAAGATTTCTCCTTGCAGTGCAAGTTCATTTTTGTGGGATTCTCAGTAAGTACAAAGCTGCTGGTGGAGCTTTAATTGACAATGAAACCAGGGAGGGGCTGTTCTTCTGTGTTATTTGGAAAATCCCTTCCTCTGCTCTCAGCACTCTGCTGGCCTAGTGCCCACATCCACTCTCTTCATTCCTCCTGATCTTGTTGGTACTACACGAATAACCAGGTAGAAACTGCACTACAACCTTCATCCCATGCCCACCTTGTGCCAAAAGGTAACTTTTCTGGGATGTGTCTGGTGCCATCTCAGTTCCCTCGACCCCAAAGGAGAGATGCAGAAGGGATTTTGGGAATAGCAACCCAAAGTGAAGGAGATAAATGCATGATCAGCTAACAGCCACACAGAAATGGAAAAAAGAAACTGAAAACCTACTACCTGAGGAAGTTTAAAGGGTAGAAAAAAGATTGGGAGCAGCAGAAAAATCGCTTCAAAACCAAGCAAGTTTCAATAAGAATGTTGAAAATTGAATTAGATGACTAAGTATTTACAGGTAACATTGAGTTTTTACAGGAAGACAGGACAGATTGTATTTGGGATTTGGAATGTAGAAATACATCCAGTGTGGGTTCTGTAAGAGCATCTCTATCAGATGCTGCTTCCAGGAAGACACTTGGTCTGAAAGCAGTTGATAGAGGTCCCTCTGCTCCTCCAGGCTGTTGGGAGGAAAAATAAAAGTGCCCTTTCCATTCACAGAGGCAGAGGCAGCCCAGCACTGCAGGGCCTGGGGCTCTGGGAGACCCAGAGGTGGGAGCCAGACTTGTCCCCCACCTGAGAGCTGAGGAGACTCAGGGATGACCCCAGGGCAGCAGAGATAAGGGGAGACTGGAGGAGTGACATGGAGCTGTGCCCTGGGCTGCCATCACGCACTGACAGACCATGACCTGTCTGTAACAGCCCTTGGCAAACAGATCTGCCTGAAAAATCACAGGACTCATAAAAGCCAAGAGCAAACAAACAACAAACACAACATCTGGACTCATCCAGGCAAGTCACAGATTCACCAGAGTTGCTCCTTGGAGGGTCAAAGTGGCTTGGGGTATTTACCACAAGTAATTTCCTACCCCAAAGTCAGAAATGCACCAGCTGACAGGACAGAAAGACTCTGAAGACAGAGATGGGCACCCTGGGTTACTGCTGAAGTGATGGACGGCCATGGCCACATGGACCTTTAAGGGAGGTATAAACAGATTTTACAGGGGAGAAAGTTGTTCATAGAGGCTGACCCTGATGTCTCCACATTGCTCATCTGGGTGTGCTCTGCACCATGGCAAACAGCAAAGCCTCTCCTGCTGAGAGACCTCACCAGCTACAGGACAGAACTGCCAGAGGAGACCGGGACACGTTTAAAGAGTTTCCTGAGGGAAATCAGGAGAAACTGAAAGCCAAGAGGGAAGGCAGGAGCTGTGGGCCAGAGTGCTACGCAAGAGAGGACAACCCTGGGACTGCCACCAAGCCCTGCCCTGGGCTGGAGAGAGCCAATATCACACTTTGGAAAGAAAAACGGAGCAACAAAATCACTATGAAGAGGTGTCCAGAAATGCAGCCTTGAAGAGAGAAAGAGGAGAAAGCCTCCTGCTCTACAGAGAAGAGCATAAACCCAGCCAAGCCCATCGGTGAGGTTCCAGCACTCCAGAAGGCCCATCCTGACCTGCAGACCCTGCCAGAGCAGCAGAAAGGAGGGATGAAAAAGACATGAGCATGACCCACACTGAGCAACACCTCGGGTCCATTGGAAAGGGATGGAAAGGCCAAAGTCCCTGCTGGACACCTCATGTGCCATCACCCGCTGGCTCCTTTGGCACTCCGGGGCCTGGAGAGATTTCAGGAGACCATAAAAGCGGGAATTGCAGCAAAGTCTAGACAGGATGTGATTAAGGCCTGAATAAGGATTGCCCCTGAGGTAAGGTCAGGGAAAGGACAGACCCTGGCAAGCCTCCAGAGAGATAGGTTCCTTCAGGAGATGGGAGAGAGTTTGCTCAGGGACAAGGATGCAGTGCCTGATGTGGAAACTGCCACAGGGAAAGATTCTGAGGGTTTGGGAAAAAGCAAAGGACCTCCAGCTCCAGCCCCTGCAGCCAGGCCCTCCTCTTCTGAGCCTCTCGGGCAAAGCAGATTAAAAACACCCAGAGAACAGTCCTGCAAACCACAGGAGCCCAGCTTGAGAGAGGCTGTGTGGGAAGAGCAGCAGGAAAACAGAAAACCTCATGGGGCAAGGAAGAAAGGACTGATTGGACACAAGACAGCTTCTGTCCCAGCATCAGAGAAGGCCAGAGAGGGAAAGAACTCAAGTCCAGCAAAGAGAGGAGTCAGAGCCCTCCTGCCCTGCTGTGTCCGGGCTGTTTTAGGTCTTGCTGGCTCTAGAGGTCCAGGTTCTCTCCCCTCCCAGCCTAGCAGGACCAGAGCAGATAGCCCTGCTCTGCTGGAGAACGGGAGCTTGGCATTCCAGAGAGCTCCCTGGGTTCCTTGAAGCTCCACAAAGCCTTCCATGGCTGTGCCACAGACAGGAGAGGGCCCTTCCCAAGGGCCACAGGTGACATCCCAGCATTGCTATCTCCACTGTCACTGCCAGCATGGGCTCAGCACCACGGGGCGTTTCCCTGCACCACCTCTCATTTCTACCCCACTGACTCAGCCCCTCCTGCCCTGCCCCTGTGCCAGCTCACCCAGACACCACAGCACAGCATTCCCAAACACTGCCTCACATCCTGGCCAGCAAGCTGCCCTTTTCTGGCACCAGCTCCAAGTGGGACATCCTCTCCCAGCTCCAGGCTCATCTCAAGAGCATCATAAGCAGAGTCCTTTCCCTGAGACATTTCCTTCCTGACCCTGCTCACAGGGGGAGTCTCTGCTGTGAAGAGCAGACACCCCTCCTCCAAACACCCTTGTCCTGGGGTTCTTCATCACCCCCACATGCACAAATAGCCCATCCAGGCTGCAAACAGCATTAGTTATCCATAAATATTCCACATTTGGCTCCAAATATCCGAGTCTTACCTGAAGGTAGGTTCCACCCAGCCCACATCTCTCTGATCCCAGCTTTACTCCCAAGCCATCCAGCACAGCTGCGCCACACAACCAGCAGTTTACCTGGGTTTCACTCCTGCAGGTGCCCAGAGGACCCTGAGCACCACAGGCCAGCAGGACAGACAGGGAAAGGGGTTTAGTTACAAGCTAGTGCCAACTTTTCTAATTAATTATGGAATTTTTCATGTACTTTGATTTACTTTTTGGCAGAAAAAAATAGAAAAGTGATTCAAGTCAAAGCAAGGGATAAATTACACAATGAAAACCAGAAAGAGAGAGGAGTCACGCAGCACAATCCTCTACTGGTTTGTACTGGCCAGTGATGGGAAGTGGCTCTGGGCTTCTGCTATTGGCCACCCAGAAACTAAAATGAGTGAAGTAGAACTTCCTCTAACGATCTGTGAAGATAACACATTGTTCACTCCAACTGAATTCACTCCAAATTATTCTGTGAGATTCTCTGTTGTCTCATCCGCATGGTGCTAAAGTTCTGTTGTGTCCCCAGATTTCCAGCAGCTCTCCAATAACATGGCAGAAAAGTTGAAGTAAGAAGAGGAGGAATTTGGACAGGACGTGTGAGCTGAAAGTCTGAGAACATCATTTCAGGAACTGAAATTCTGAGAGCATTTGTAGCAAGTTCTCTGTCTGATTCCATTTCTAAGTGGATTCTGCTTTCCTAGAGATGCTGCAAAGCCATGTGGACACGATGAGTGACTTCAGGTGGTCCCTGAGCAAGGGGATGGGACTGGATAACCTCCAGTGGTGCCTTTCAGCCTGGACCATTCTGTCGTTCCGTGCTTTGCTAACCCACCACAAAATATCCTTAAACCCTCTCCTCCTGAGTCTGCCGGGCTGGCACTGATGTGCATTTGCCACCCACAGTTTCCTCTCTCTGAGCCCAAAGGCAACAGGAGCAACAGATGACTTCTAGCACAGAAGAGTTTTAATATTTCGTTTATCCCACAATAAACTGATTAGAAGTCTTTCCAGGTATAATATCAATATAATTACAGCACAGTGAAACATTTCCCTTCTCAATGTAATGAGGTGTTCCTTCCAGTCCCTTCTTAAAGTCCCCTCCAATGCCTAAAGGGGCTCCAGTAGAGCTGGAGACAAGGACAAGGGTGTGGAATGCCAAGACAAGGGAGAATGGCTTCCCACTGTCAGAGGGCAGGGTTAGATGAGATTTGAGGAAGGAATTGCACCTTGGGAGGGTGGGCAGGCCCCAGCACAGGGTGCCCAGAGCAGCTGTGGCTACTCCTGGATCCCTGGCAGTGCCCAAGGCCAGGCTGGACACTGGGGCTGGAGCAGCCTGGGACAGTGGGAGGGGTCCCTGCCATGGCGGGGGTGGGACTGGATGAGTTTAAGGTCCCTTCCAGCCCAAATCATGGTGATTCCATGAGTCAATCCTCTATGTAAGACAGCAGAATAGCAGGTTTGGAGAGCTCAGACAAGATGGAAGAGTTTTACCTGTGTAGTCCTGTTCCTGCTCTCATGAAGGAGCAGCTCCTCCGACAGCAGCAGAGTCCGGGCTGGGTTGCAAAGATCCAGGGGCTACGTTTGGATGGAAATTTAAAAAAAAAAAAATCCAGTCAAACCTTCCAGTGGCAGTGCGGTTTGTGAGACACACTTTCCACCCACCAAACCCGCTTTGTCTTCACTTTGAGCTGTAAGTCACTTGGGCAGAAGCCACCCTGCACTGTGCTCAGAAGGACACAAAGTCTGCAGTCCAGTCAGAGGAGAAAACAAAGCCTTGCACTCACACCTACGTCAGCCCCAGCTGTGCAAAGACAAGCAGCCCTTGCCTCTGACAGGGGCTGCTCTGCTCAGTGGGGTTATGGGTGTTTGTCAGCAGGAAGCACAACCACAGTGCTGGCACGTCGGGTTCCCACATCCCTGAGACACCAATATTTGTACCTGATGGTGTGCATCAATCTTAAAGCAACTTTTAAAAATTCCTGTCCCTTCCTGTGCCACAGCCAGCTCCCCAATCAATGCTGGAGAATGCAGAACAAACTCTGCACCACCAGCCTGGGACTACCCCTGGAGCAGCACATTGGGAACAGGAGGGGATCTGCACTGGGCCCTGCAGGTGAGACAGAGCAAGGAGGAAAACCAGCTCCTGAAGTGCCAGATTCCCAGGCACAGCCCAAGATGGGTTTGGGAGTAAGGAGTCAGAAAGGGCCAGTCATATTCCTACCACACCGTGCAGAGCCCAGGCAGGTGAACACAAACTGAGGGGTCATGCAGGTGCCACGAGGGAGGTGATCAAACACCTGCCCCCGGCTCCAGCCCAGCCCACACTGGCCTCAGGCAGCCCATGGCTCAGGCTGGAGTGACAGGGAATGCGCACTACGATTTCAGCCCAGAGGAAGTCACCAGGCTGAGCTGAGGTGACAATGCCACTGCCCCTGGCATGGGAGGACAAAGGGCAACCCACAGGCTCAGAAATGAAGGGATTCATCAGCAATCTACTAAAATATATGGAGCAGATTAGAATGTTGGGGTTCTGGCCATATGAAAGACAAAATGAAGGGCACAGAGAGAGTTAGAACTACCATCACCAAATTCAGACTCGTTTTCTTAAAACAGATCATGGAACTGTGGAGGCAGAACATTCCCTGTCAAGCCATTACTGCTCTGAATCCTTGTCCTCTGCTCTGGAGCCAGGCTGGGAGAGCTGAGGGTGTTTACCTGGAGAGAAGGCTCCAGGGAGAGCTCAGAGCCCCTGGCAGGGCCTAAAGGGGCTCCAGGAGAGCTGGAGAGGGGCTGGGGACAAGGGATGGAGGGACAGGACACAGGGAATGGCTCCCAGTGCCAGAGGGCAGGGCTGGCTGGGATACTGGGAGAAATCCTTCCCTGTGAGGAGGACCTGGCACAGGTTGCCCAGATTTTAGTGCGACCATCAGCTAAACTAAATTCCTTTGTTTTTTGCACAAAGAACCCTCAGGAAGAGCAACACTGATCTGCAATTCCAAAGTTAGCTCTGAAGCCCAAACGCTGGGACACCTCCTCCTGACCCAAGCAAGTACTAAGGGGAAGATTTGAAAGCTAACAAGGAGAAAAAAATCCAAGCTAGAATTGCTTGGGCAGGACACAATTCCCTTTGAACTGTGCCAAGTACAGCCAGCTCCAGAAGGAGAGCTGAGGATGACAGGGATCCTGCTGGGAAGAAGATCCTTGCATGACTGCCTGGCCCCAGCCTGGGCCCTGATCACATCCCAGCCCCTTCCAGCTGCACTGACCTGCACAAAGATGGGGAACACCAGCACCTTGGGAGCCAGGGTCACGTAGGTGCCGTAGGAATGGGGGATGTGAGGCCTCACTATGGTGCAATTCTGGTAGTTCCCGTAGCTCTTCATGCTCTGCACGGTCTTCATCAGCCTGGATTTCCTCCCAGAACCCGTGTGGGATTTCCCTTTACAGCCATTCCCTGGATGGACAGAGGAGGCAGGAGGAAACACAGAATGAGGAGGGAGCTCCAGCTCTGCTCACTCCAGCTCAGTCCTGCTCTCCCAGGCTGGAGTAGGGCATGGAAATCCCGGGGAACGGCTGGAGGCAAGAGCTACAGGGACAGGCATCACTCAGCTATCCAGGTGTCCCAGGGATTAATGAAATAACAGCATTGATTACATCTTTGGAAACAAGATGCCCCTGGGTGGTTTTGCTCCAGAACCACTTGCTTGGTGGCCCAAGGAGGGCTTCAGTGAAGCCAGCAGCACAGACACAGCTGGCAAGGTCCAAACAGGACCCCAGGGAGGCCAGAGCGAGCTCTGCTTCAGGCCAACACATCCCACCAGCTGCTCTGCCCTCTGATCTCCCTTGTGAGTCTCCACCTGCAGTGCTCTGCCCCACTCTGGGGTCCCAGCACAGGCAGGATCTGGAGCTGCTGGGGCCAGTCCAGAGGAGGCCATGGAGCTGCTCCACGGCTGGGAGGAGCCCCTCTGCTCTAGAGCCAGGCTGGGAGAGCTGGGAGTGTGCACCTGGACAAGAGAACCTCCAGGGAGAGCTCAGAGCCCCTGCCAGAGCCTAAAGGGGCTCCAGGAGAGCTGAAGAGGGACTTAAATATTTTTATCCACACAAATCCTGCCTGATCTGGGTTCTGGGCATAGAAGTTAGCAAAGTACAGGAATGTCCTGACATGGGGCAGCGGGTTAATCACAGCTCTGTGAAGATACTGAGGTTGCCTCTCAGTTACAAACACATTCATGGCCAGGATCAATGCCTGCTGCTGCCAGCAATGGTTATTCAGACATTGGGTGTATTTATAAAGGATGACCTCATTGTTCATGAGGCTGGCATCACATCATCCTCTGTTTTTCAGCATTGCATTCTGGGTCTGGAAAAGGTCCGAGCAGCCTGACTGGTTTTCGGTCTGTCCCTCTTCCCTGAAGAGAGTTCAAATCCTCACTCAAAGGAGGGATTACAGGAGGCTTTCTCCTGCACACTCCCACCTCAGCTGCTTGAGCAGAGCCCAGACCACATCCTGCTGGACACCAGCAACCTGTGCCCTGCCCTAAAACTCACAGGCAACAGATCCAACAGGAGCTGGATGGCTCTCTAGCCAAAAATATACGTCTTCAAAAGAAATCCCACTGAAAAATCAATATATTTCTTTCCTCTCTCCTGTACCTGATGAACTGAGCCAGCTCGGGGCTGCAGGCAGAGCTCTCCCCTGGGATTGAACACATCCAGGTGAGGAGCTGGAGCATTCTCCTTCTCCCCTACAGGGATGTGTCAGGAACAGGAATGAGCATCCCTCCTGCAGCTCCCTGGGGATCCCCAGCATCCCTCCTTCCCTCCTGCTCCCACCACAGCAGCTTTTCACCCTCACACTGCAACGGGTGCCCAGAACCTTCCCAGGCAGAAACGAGCCAAAACACTCCTGACCATGGCCCGGGCAGATAAGGTCTCGTCCAAAGCAAATACACAAACCTGCCCAGCATTACATATTCCATTAAGTATTAGGAAATAGCACATTGACTCGCAGATAAAGGCAGCAGAGCCAGCCAGCGCTGGGCTGGGAAGCCAGCTCGGCTGTTTACTGCTGGCTGGAGCAGCTGCCTTTGCTGGGGGGACCCTCGTGACCTAAGAGGTTGTTTCCACCTCTAAGTGCATTAATCCTGACATTTTCCCTTTTCCCCTTTTCCTGGTTGCACTGCCAGATTACATCGAAGCACAAGAGACAGCTCAGCAGAGGGCAGATAAGATCTGTCTGGGCTGTTCAGGATTTGCTTTTGCTCTTGTCCCTAAATCACCTCATTTTATCAGAGGAAATAATCACCTGCACAGGTCCTGGCACAGAAACAAACCAAAATGTCAGCTCCTGTCACTGGGTGGGCAGCTCTGTGCTGCCACACTTCATACCTGCTCAGGTTAACTGATACCTTCCTCCCTCTGAACTTAACATTAAGTATTTTTTTAAAAATCCATAAAAATCCAAATTTTGTTATGGGAAGAAGCCCAAGCCTTTCAAATCCCACCCACTGTAAGAGCAAGTCCTCGTGGTCCAGCTCATCTTTTCACAGGATCCACAAACAGCAGGAAAGAGCTGTAATTATCCACATAACAAAACATCCCCTGCAGTTGAGAGTGGAAAATTCTCCTGGCTGCAGAGCTCCAGGGCTGGGAGCACCCGAGGCACAGGGGCCTGGAACCCACACTGCTCCCTCCTGCTCCCCAGCACTTTCCCCTTGGCTCTGCCAGCCCCACACTTGGCTTTCTCTGGACACCGCCCCACTTTAGAGACAGCACCAGGTTTCCCAGCTGTGCCCTCAGCAGACAGGGAATGCTGAGGGATACACAATCCTCCAAGAGCTCAGCTCTCCTAGGGATACACAGCTCATCCAGACAGGCCAGGGTGCAAGCACAGCCTCTCAAAGCTCCCAAATCCATGAGCAGACAAGGGGTATTTCCACATGGACCTGGATTCCTGCAGTGCCCAGCCCTGCCACCCACCCACCTCAGCCCACTCTTCCCACAAGTCCAACCACCCCAGGGAGCTCCAGACATCCCCCACGCACCTGCCTCAGGTGTGATTTATGTTATGAGTTGATGTTTCAAAGGTTTTTTGAGGAGAGCTGGCCCAGAGGCTGCCTGAGACTTTGCAGCAGCCCAGGGCTTGAATATTCCCCAAATCTGGCACAACCAGCTGCACTGCTGCTGGCACTGATGTGAAGCACCCTCACTCCTGTGGCACTGAAGGGAGTCTCAGAGCAGGAGATCAGCTCTCCCAGCAAGGCTTCATGGATGAGGAGGGAAACACATCACGGACGGGCCCTCGGGCACCTGGGGAACCACGATGCTCAGAGCTCTCACACTCCATGTTCTCATCCTGCCCCTGGTGGGAAGACCCCAGCAGTAGCCCCCTGTGAGCTCCCACAGACCTTCTCACATGAGGCCCACCCTGTGCCACGCTCCCCTCTCCTTATGGTTTTGAGCCACAGTGGGAAGATGATCCCATCCAAAATCCCCGGGCTGCTGCTCCTGCCCTCAAAGCACAAGGATTGGATGGTGCCAGGAAGACCAGCTTAGAGCTGGCTGCTCTGAGCAGCGTTCCCAGCACAGGGACAGCTTACCCACAGTAGTGTTGTCCTCTTGATACACGGGCCTCAGCAGCTGTAGGGGACAGAGGGGACACGGTCATCTGCAGCAGGCCTCAGGTGCAGCGACAACAACCAAGTACCAAAGTTAATCTGCCAAACCCAGCCAAGCCAAAGCACTTCAGAGAGGGGAAAAAAAAACCAAACATTTTTGCAGAAGAAAATGAGAGTAATGACTTGCAGTGTGGTCTTGTGCAGTGGGAACACTCCCCACATCCTCCCCCTATTCCTGGGGTGAGCCCTGAGGCGAGGCAGCAGGGAAATGTTTTAGGAAAACAGTGAAAGCTCCACTAAGGGACAGAGGCATGGCTTGTAAAATTGACAAATATTTAGAGATGATGCTGAATAAGACTGAAGCAGGGGTCAGGAGAGGCTGCAGCACAGAGCCACGTGCAGCCCCTGAGCCCTACCTGGCTGCCGGGGTTCAGAGGAGCCAGGATGATGTAGTTCTGGTCTGCAGCAGAGGGCACCCGGGACAGGGCTGGCAGGGTGTTCTGGCCCCGCTTGCCCAGCTCGGTGTACCTGTCCCAGCTGTGCAGCCCCAGCCCCTCGGTGCCATCGTAGAGGATGTGGCAGCTGCGGCGCTGCTCCTGCGCGGAGCCGTTCTTCTCCCGCTTGTTGGGAGGGGACTGCAGGTCGTAGGTGGATTTGCAGGAGGACCTGCGGCTCATGCCCTCGTGGGCTGGCTTCACCTGAGGCACCAGCCTCCACACCAGGAGGATGATCTCCGTGGGGCAGTTCCTGGGAGAGATGGCATGGGGAAATCAGGGCTGGAGCACCGATGCCTAAGCATGAGCCCTACAGCCCTTCTTCCCTCCAAAGCCTCTGCCCCTCTCGGTGCTTCCCAGCCTCTCCATCCTCCCTTTTCCTCCAGAGAATTCTTTCCTGCATCCTTCCTTCTCCTCCAGGGAGTCCTTTCCCAGTGTCCTGAATCCCTCAGAGCTTTCCATTTCTCACAGTCACTCAATGCTCCCACTGCCCTGCCCTTGGCTCCCTCAAACCACCTCTCCCTGCCCTGGGGTTTTTGGGGAACACTCACCGGATTTCATGTGCCAGCTCCACACATTTCCAGTGCTCCACAGGCTGCTCGTTCAGCTGCAGCACCGTGTCGAGTTGCTGCAGACCTGCCTTCTCTGCTGGGCCACCTGAGAGGGACAAACCCCAGTCACCTGCCAGGCCCTGGAGCTTGGAAATACCCAGAGAGCTCCACAACTTTTGTACCACTTATGCCCCCAAACTCCATCTGACACCCATATCCAAAAATGAAGTGGGGTCAGCCAACCTTGAGCTTCACCTTGCAGCCCATTGACAAACACAGAGCACCAGGATAGAGCCATCAGTGCTCCCTCAGAGCTACTGCAGGAACTTCTGTGTTTCATGGGAGCAACAGGGCATGCTGGAGACACCAGTCCATCCCACAGGTCCAAAGCAAGAGAATCTACTCAGGGAACTGAGGATTCCCTCAGTCCTGCTCCCCTCTGACCTGTTTTCCCCCCAAAAGATTTCCAAAGGTCACCCAACCAGACAGACAGTTCTCAGGCTGGAGACAGAAGGGAACAAAATCTCTGCAAATTAATGTGAAACGCTGCCAAAATAATGACACTGTGCTAATCCAGTGGCCTCTGACCTCATTAGAGGCAGCAGAGAATTAATTTAATGATGTTTCTTGGAGGTACCCAGAGTCCTGCAAGGCATGGGAGCTCCAGAATCACAACCAGCTCCGGGAAGCAAAAAAGGAGCAATAATTCCTTCAAATCAAGAGGGATGAAAAGGTTTCAATGTCTTACCAGAGTCCACTGCCTGCACACGGACTGGGGAGTCGCAGCAGATTGTGAAGCCAAAGCCATCACTGCCCCGAGGGATCGTGATCTGCAGGGAGACACCGGAGCCGCCTGTCAGGTGGGAGAGCAGCCACTGTGTGGGATCGTCCCCCCTCATTCCACACTGTCCCACAGCCTCTGGAAATGCTGGCACAGGGCATTTTAGGGATGGGGAAGGGCTGTCACTGTGACCCCCACAGATAACGGGAAGAAAGGGGAAAAAAGGCAGTGCCAGTTCGAGCCAAGGGTCTCTGGAATGCCACAAAAGGAGTGTTCATTTAGCACACACTCTGCTCCCGACTCTTCCAAGTGCAAGGAAAGGTCTGAGAAGCCATTGGAAAGGAAAACCTGGCAGTCTGGCCCTGACACTGACTTCTCTAAGCAAGTCACTTAAACATTTCATTTCCTGTTGGAGAATACAAAAATAGCAGCACTCCCCTGCTCCAGAGGGAGCTGCGAGCTCAGCACGCTCCTGTCCTCCAGACATCTGTGTGCATCACCTACTTCCCTGGGCTGAGTGTGTTTTCCCTCACTGAGTTTGGAGAGGATGGATGCTGGGTTGATTTAGGCTCATTTCTCCTCCTGATTTGAGGAGCATTGAGCTTATTAAGAAAATGATGCTTATTTTTTGATGTTGGCTCCCAGCAGCAGCTCAGCATGACAGATTCTGTAAATACCTGATTAGCCCCCAAGACATTAGTCAAGATCCTTGTTTTACTGACAGAGAAAAGAAAATTTAAAATCCAACATCTGACCTGTATTATTTTGAGAACAAACAGGCAGAAGGAAGATGAGGAATTCAGCAGAAGTTGCCAAGGAGGTGATATGGTTCCTCACTCCTTTACCGTGGGAGGGCAAAGACAGCAAGATTTCAATTCCCTGCACCCTGTCCCTGTGTGATTGCTCAGCATAAAATCAGGCCTCAAAAGAGAAATTGGCTTGCCCTGGCAGGGTCAAAACACAGATCTGGTCCCACTACAATGACTACTTTTCTCTCTGGAGTTTGCTGGTTCCTCAAGGAAGTGGCTCTGCACCTTTGAATGAACCTCACAGTTCAGTCCAACCAAGGGACTCCACTGTCCCTCTGAGTCCCTTCCAGCTCAGGATATTCCATATCCTATGATTTCATCTCCAACACCAACCACTGGCACCTCAGGACCCAGCCCAGCATCTTTCCCACTGTGGAGACTCCACGGGCACTTCCCAGCCCAGTATTTCCCTCGTGTCAGGTCTCCCACTCCTTCTCCCTGAACTGGCTGACCTTGCCCCACACCTGCCCTGTGCCACTGAAGAGCAGCTTCTTCCTGCTGAGGCTCCTCAGCTCCCACCACCATGGCCATCACAGGCAGTCATTGCCCACGTCTTGCCCATTTTTTGCCCGTTTTTACTGCCATGAACAGAACTAAAGAACTGTGAGCATCTGCCATGAGCTCGGAGGTGGGTGGGGAGGCTTGCTGTACCCAAACTTTGCCCAAAAATGCAGAGGAAGTTTTCAAAGTAAAGACTTGAGGAGGTCTAAGAGACAAAGCAGAGTCAGTTGTTATTCAGCCAAAGCAGAGCAGCTTTCCTGCACAAGATGATCACAACAGCCCTGGCAAGAAGGGGGCAGTCGGGTTTGGAATTCTGCTGCTTTTGTAATTCCCAATATTTGCTGTCCCCCACAGCGGCTTTGGAATAACCTGGACGATGGGCTCAGGAGCACAGGGAGAAGATGACCCTGAGCTGAGAGTCCCAATCCAGACCACGGAGAGAATATTTCTTTGAAATGCAGGAGACAGGGACCTGCACAGGGAAAAGCAGCACCTGGCATCGTGCACTGGGAGAACTGGAACCAGCACAGCCCTCAGGAAACAAGTGCTGTTGGCTCCCAAAAACACTAAAATAATTTTAAAAGAGGCACTAGCAGCCTGTTGTGCCTGCTTCTCCTCTAATAAGGGCAAAATTAAGACAATACCTTGCAGCTTAACACTCTTACCGTCAGCATGCTACCTGCAAGTTGTACAGCAAAGAAACTTTTTACATTTACATATATGTACATATTTTAATAATTTATATACATTTTTAAAGCATCCCTCTCTGCCCATTTCTCCACTGCAGCAACAGGCAGAGACCAGCCACAGGCACCCATGTGAAGATGCTCTCCTTCTATCCTCACTATAGTCTACAAACTGTAACGATATCAAGTCAATGCCTCACAAGCAGCACCCACAGAGCCCAGCCACGGCAAGAGAGCTCCCGGACACCCCGAAATCTACCCAAGGCTGGCACCCACACGCTGGCACAGGCGCTCGTGCCAGGGGAGATACAGACCTGCCTGTACCTCCGCTCCGAGCACACCTTGCAGAGTCCATTGAAGCGGTTCATGGCTGGCAGCCCCCGCTCGCCGCTCGCCCATGAAAGCCCCGCAGCTCCCGCAGCGATCGCGGACTCCTCGCAGCGCACGAGCGTGGAAGGAGCCCCAGTCAAACTGGCATGACCGCCCATGGGAACCCAGCTCCCGAGAAGAATGGCAGGAAGCCACCTTTCACCTCCCCGGCCCCTGTGAGCGCTGTATGCCGCTTTACGATAAGCCAGAGGCTTCCTGAAAACCCTCACTGACGAGGAAGGGAGAGAGTTTTATATTAAAATTCCTGTCAACTCTTTCGTATTCCCCAGTCCCAGCTCTGTTGATGTGGCTTTTGTTCCCGTGGCATTCTCCACTTTGTTATTGCGACGTTCTCACAAACACTTGGAGGATGTTTGAGCGGCGTTTCACAGGCACTGGCTGTGAGAGCCTTGCTCCATGAAAGACACGGCTCCACGCTCATAAAAAAATCAGAGGTTTGGGTTTATAGAAGCATAAAAAAAAAAAAAGAAAAAAAAAAAGGCAGAGTTTGTTTTTGAAAGCCCAGACCCAAGGATAATCACGTCCCTGTGCTTTGTGCTTGTAAAGTCACCAAGGGGGAAGCACCGAGGTCAGCTGACCTGCATCCATGGTGGAGTTTGGGAATTAAAGGCCAAGAGGAACTCTGAGCACAGCCAGCAGCAGGATACATAGCAAGGCCCAGCTGCCCCACTGACTGAATTGGGCACAACTCCTTGGAGATGGGGTACCAACAGAGAAGAAAACACCTTTCACACTTCTGCAGGGTGATGACAAAGGAGGGAAGGCTGGAGGGAACTCAAAATCCAGGTTCCCTTGCACAGTAGCCGGGGTGGCAGGGCCAGGGAGGGAGCTGAGGAGCCTCAGCAGAGCCATCAGAGCACTGTCCCGGGCCGTGCTGCCAGGCTGGAGCTGGAGCTGGAAGGAGGAGCAGCCTTCCTTCCCAGCCACCAGCTTTCAAGTCAGTGGCGACTGCCGGAGAGGAAGGGAGGAGAGGGGCGCTGGCTTTGTTTGTCTTGCTCAGCCCTGTGCTGTAAAACAAATAACTGCAAATGCAGCTGAGGGAAGCACAGGGCGGAATTCGGCACAGATAAATCACGGGGCCGCCCGAGCCCCGTTTCCGATGCAAACCATGTGTTTGTGTTCCCATTTCCCATCCTTGCCTCTCCTATAAATCACCCAGGCTCCACCGTGGGCCATTCCCTTCCCAGAGCAGACAGTCCTGGAAGGAGGAGAGGAGCAGATGTGTCCAAGAAGCCACGGAGCCCAGCAAAGGCCAGTGCTGTGGGGCAGGAGCCTGCCAGCCCCAGCCCCGCCACCCCAGACAGTGCTGGTGCTTTGTCTTGAGTGGGAATACACTGCAAGGACAGGAGGTCGCTGAGGCAATGGGGGGTAGCACCAAACCACCCCCTCCACCAGCTGGGGCCTGACAGGGGTAACATGTTGCCTGTGACAGCCATGGTGTGACAGAGAGGTGACAGAACTCCCTCACCTCAGCTCACCCTCATTAAAATACTGTCCCTTGGCTCGTCTGGAAACCCCTCACGCAGGCACCCAACCCCATATCTTCCCAGTGCTGGTGGCTCACAGCCCTGTCACACCCACCTTCACCTGCTGCAGGGTCACAGCGTCCCGCCTCTCCTGGGCTGCACTTTGACTTCCTGGCTTGACTTCTGAAACAATTTTATAGAGAATTTTTAAAAAGGAAAAGGCTCTATGAGTGTGACAGCACATCTGACAATCCCACACTGCACATGAGGCCTTCACATGCGATGGGCACATCCCCTGCAGGCAGCAGCTCAGGGGTGGCTGCACACCTGAGACAGGCACTGCTGCCCCTGCCTGCCCCGTGCCAGCCTCTGCTCCTCCACTCCCTGCAGCACTGCAAGACCAAGGCAGGAGAAAAAGCTCCCAAGCATCCAGCAGAGACCCCAGGGCAGAGATTGTGGCCATAGCAATGAGCCCCAAGTGTGAGAGACAGGAGGCAGCATGAGGACAAGCCAAGCAAGAGGGACAGATGTGGCTGCAGGGTTGGGGTCCCCACAGAGCCCCAGAAGTGAAGCTGAAGGGAACTGCAGCAGGAACTGCTGAACCAGCCAAAATCCCCACCCCACAAGATTTTGGGACCTCCACTGAGCACCACAAGGCTGAGCAATGCCCATGGGGACACATGGTGCAGTAGGGCTGGGGCTGCCCCACACACAAGCTCAGACATAGGAGAGATTCCTCTTCCAAGCCTTGCCAACACCTCCTGGGACATTCCCACGGTGGGACACACCTGTGCTCTGCTTCAGCCTCCTCATGGCCACCTTCAGGTGCTTGGTCCTGCCCAGGTCCTCCCCGAGGAGGTAATACCAGCCACTGATCTCCTGCAGGGAGGGAAGCAGGGGAAGATCCTCAGCCCCGTTTCACTCAGCCAGGGCAGGAGCTGCCCCAGTAAGAGGACGCAGAGGTGCCCAAACCTGCTCACACACACACACAGCCCACAGTCCTTCTCTCAGCAACAGCTAAATTCCATCCTCCCTGCAAGGAGGGAACAGGCAACACTGAAGCACAAGATTCCGGGTTTTTAGAGGGGTATCCAGCAGTATCATGCAGCAGCCAGGGGACAGGACCTCATCTCAGCCTTGCTGGAAGCACCACACTGTTTTAAAAAAAGCTGCACCTCACCTGTCCACCTCCAGAGGAGGCCATGCTTAAGGCACCTCTCACCCACCATGCAGACCACTGCCACCAACAGCTCCCTTTTAGTCTCCTACTATGAAGAAAATTTCCACATCTCAGGTGTGGAAATTTAAAATATCAAGGAGCATTTGGACAACACTCTCAGGTACTGGGTGGGATTGTCTGTTGACAGGAGTTGGACTTGATGCTCCCTGTGGGTCCCTTCCAGCTCAGGATATTCTGTGGTTCTGTGAGCTTAGGGGATGTATTAACACTTTCATGAAACCCCTCCAGCTTGCCAAGATATTCTGGTGCCCAGGGACAGAATCCCTCCCTGCTGGCCTCTGGGATGAAGCATTCCCATGCTTTGGTGGTCGCTGGGAGCCGCTGGCCACGGGAGCCCTGTCCGAGGAAGGCGGGGCCGGCTGTACTAACAAGCAGCAGCCAGGCTGGGGCAGCAGCACTGAGACCAAACCCGCTGCAGCCCTGCAGCACCAGCAGGGACAGGGATTTTGGCACAGAATTCCTGCAGGAACAGCCAAAAAACCCCTGTGTCTGCCCTGTGCCCATTAGCACACTGCTGGGAAGCAGGCAGCTCCTGAATGTGTCCCAGCATCACACCCGCTCACCCAGCTGGCAGATGTGACCCATGCCAGGCTGGCCCATGTCCTGTGTCCCACCTCCCCCCC
>VWZN01017432.1:16101-32576 GCA_013396955.1 Regulus satrapa | reverse complement strand
TGAGACTGCGTGAGTTATCAGGGTGTGACTTTGCCAGCATACACCTTCCGGTGAAACTTTCCAAGGAAGGAAAATGATCTCCCAAAAATTATCAAAAGAGATGTTGGAACATCTTCTCCAGAATAAAGGTGACCTCCAGTTATCCCTGGACAGCTTCAGGGGACGGTTCTCTGTCCACAGCCCTTCATATAAGCTGTTCCATGAGGAATTCCACCTCATTCCTCAGGAAAAGAGGAGCCGTAGGCCACTCAAGGCACTCATAGTGTTTACGGACACGTCAGGGACGTCTCATGAGTTGGTAATGACTTAGAGAGACCCACAGACCAAGCATTGGGAAGCTGAATTTAGGTTTGTGGAGGGGTTCCTCCAAATCGCTGAATTGGATGCTGTGGTGAGGGCTTTTAAGAAATTCTCAGAGCAGATTAACTTGGTGACTGATTCAGTTTATGTGGCAGGAGTAGTGTCCAGAGCAGACCATTCTCAATCTCCTTGTGGATGTAGCTGCAAAGTCCCTCTGCAGACCCTCTAAGCCAAAACTCCTCTTCTAAGCAAAGCTCATGAGAGCAGGTACCCAGGCTGGCATACAGTTGGACTTTCTCTAGATAGTCTGCATACTGCTGATGATGCCCTCTGTCCCTCAGCCAAGGCATTCAGAGAGATTCAGAAAAGTATTAACTCCAGTATCCATCCTGGGATGTTGCTGTGGTGATGGGCTTTTAGCTGGACTTCATGGCAATGACCACACAATGGCTCAGGTTGGAAGGGACACTTAAAGGCCTTCTAGTTCAAGTTCCCTACAATAATGAAAGACACCTAGAAATAAATCATGTTGCAAGGAGACCTATCCAATGAGATATTGAATGCTTCCAGGGATGGAGCATCTACAACCTCTCTGGGAAACTTGTGCCAGTGTTTTTTCCGGCACAGGAAAAAAAAAAAAACAAAAAAAAACCCCAACCTTTCTTTCTGGTCTGAATCTATCCTTGATGAGTTTCATTCACCTATATCTTATCAGTATAGTCCCAACTTAGAAGTCCAGCTCCCTTATTCTTATAAGCCCATTAACGTACTGAATGCCATAATAAAGTTATGCCAGAGCCTTCATTTTTCCTGAACAGCCCTAATTCCCCCGGCCTTTCCTCATAGGAAGTGCTCCATCCCTCTGATCATCTGCTGTCTCTCCTCTGGACTAACTTCAAGTCTATGTCCTTCCTGTGCTAGGATCTCAGAGCTGAATGCAGGGTTCCAGTGACTACCTATGAGGGTGGCACGCTGCTTGGACAAGCATCTAGGCCCTCATATGCAGCTCAGATAAGGTGATGTGGCAGGTTGCAGTAGCTGAGAAGATCTTTAAGTGTAAGAAAATGCCCAAGAGGTAGGTGCTATGCAGTGAGTAGTGGAAAGGGAACTGGATTTGGCTTTTGCAAACCAACCTCCTGACTTTCAGGGAGCTGGCTCTGAAGCTCTTTGGCTACAGATTTAAGGCTACACAGTGGGCAATAAATGCAGACTGAAAACAGGTTTAGTGACACTGCCTCCCTCAGGGAGGTGGTTTCCTCTAACCTGCAGGTAACATGGAAAAAGAACAGTTTAAAGGAACTAAACACCTCCACACAAGAAAGTTCCTCATTAAAAAGTCCAGCATTTTGGAAGGCTAAGAAAATGCAGGATGAGTTTTTGACTATTTCAATGAAAATGTTATTCCTTCTGAACCTAATGAAGTTTTATTACCTACTGACATTGCTGTGTCAACCTGGATTGAGTTGTGAAAAATCCTTTGCCATTCCACAGGCACGCAAACTATCATGAAGCAATTATCTCAGCTCTTAAGAACTTTCAGATGATCTAATTGAAAGTCCCACCGCACCTGTGCATCCAGAAAGAACATGCAGTCATGAGGAGAGCCTGGCCAAGGTCTCCTCTAAGACTACGTCCTTCCCTGGGGTGGGATAGGCCCTTCTTGCCAAAGGTTAAACTAAGTTGACACTTCTTTTCTGGGTTTAAAAAGCTTATCTTCTGGATGCTATGCTTTAACTGCAGCCAAATGTCACACAGTGGATGCAGCAGCCTAAAGTTTAGTTAAGGTATTTTAGACCTAGACTGACACTAGCTAATCAAAAAGATAAGAAATTACTTTCTTCATGGAAAGGGTTGTCAAGCCTTGGAACAGACTGTCCAAGGAAGTGGTTGAGTCACCATTCTTGGAGGTACTTAAAAGATGTCTAAATGATTAAGGACAAGATCTAGTGGGGGAATTGGCAGTGTTAGACTGACAGGTGGACTTGATGATCTTAAACGTAATTTCTAAACTAAATTATTCTATGATTATATGACCTTGCAATAGTCTGACTTTTGAGACTGCTGGAAAAACAAGCAATACAGCAAGGAAGAGATTGTTCTTCATCAGAAAGCATATCCTGTTCCCAGACAAACTATGATGATGAAGTAAAGTCAAAATTTATTTCAAAACAGAAAGATAAAATATTCAGTCAGTATTTTACATAAAAAGCATATAAAAACTTATAAAAAAGAAAAAGAAAGAGGAAGAGTCTTTAAGGCATCAATTTTTGTGCTTCACTGGTAACTCCTAACACATGCTGAGAAAATACTTTTTTAGGATTAACTTCTCCTAAGGTAGTCCACCCCAATGAATCCTGTACTTAAAAGATAATGGTTATTCAAGTCACAGAAACTGCTTTTAAGAAGAAGAAAATTCCATTATCATCTACTTCCAAAAAACCCCACAAACAAACAAAACAAAAAACAAACAAGCAAAAACAAAAACAACAACAAAAAAGCCAAAACACTGCCGAAGAAGAAGAAGAAGAAGAAGAAGAAGAAGAAAACAGTGATAAATCCTGTTAAGCCACAAAAAATAATTTAAAAGATCTTCAACCATATCTCAATTTGTATATAAAACAGCAAAATATGAGCTAATGTGTCCAAAAGAAGTGCCTAAGAATAAGCACATACAAAAATGGCTAGTCTTGGTAAGATGGCTGAGTAACTAACAAAGGAGATTTTGAAGTAACCCAGAATTTCTAGTATATAACAGAATGATGTTAAATGTAGAGCCCAAATCCAGTCATTTAAGAAATGTAGATGAATTACAAGATATCTTGTCTTAATAGATATATAATGTCTTAATGGAGACACCATTAAGATTCTAAGTTATGAAGATTCATGCTAATGCACTGAACTTTAAGTCATTTAGTTAAAAGTACTCTTGTTCAACTTGCACATCTTGGAGATACAATTCCTACTAGAATTTTCTGAGGAAAATAGAAGACAAGCAGAAAAATATTTGAAGGAGTCATAGGGTGTTATGTAGGATCCCTCAGGTGTGAATGGTCGGGACACAGACAGAGACCTCTTCAGCTGAGTCTTGAAACTTGTAGTTTATTATTGGGCACGGGTGAGAGAGCCCTGCTAAGAGCTGCCAGACGCAGCTCAGAGCAGACTCAAAGGAGCAACAGGACAAAGGGGTAAAGCATGGGGAAAGGTACAGGGAGCAGGGACAAGGGTACAATCTAGGAGAGTTCAAGAATTAAGAGAGTCAAAGAATTCCCTTAAGAGTTAAGAGGCAGGAGAGCATGAACTAAGAGAGTTAAGAGAGGTAGTTAAGAGAGCATGAGGCAAGAGAGTAAGAGAGAGAGGTAAGAGAGCATGAGGTACAAGAGCAAGAGAGTAAGAGCCCAAACTCTGTTTTACAATTGCTTATATAACTTTCTATACATTGAATATTCTGTTTCATCATCAACCAATCTTTGTAAGTGTACTAATGCAGTAACATTTGCATGCAGCCTATTAGGAATCACTGTATTGCCATGGTTTTTGCTATTTAAATCCCATCTCGGTCACTTCCTGTTGAAATGGAGGAGAAGGGTCAAAGCATTGTTCTGTTAGGAGGAAGAATGTCTTTTGGCTTGCTAAATCGGTTTCTCTAACTTCATTGAAGCAGTGCTTTCATTTTAATTTCATCCTTAGCATCTTTGGCTAAGCAGTCCTATCTAGAATTCCTTTCTGTTTCTCCTTTCCCAACAGTATTATATTAGCCCAAACCTCTAAGGACTACTTCTTAGATCTGCGAAGAGGCAGAGCTACAGGTGTTTCCAAAAGTAAGATTATGCTGCAGTTGGTTTCTGGTAGCTTAACTTTTCTGAAAGTAATGTTCTAATTATAATAAGAGGATATTTCATGGGCACAGTTCAGAAAGGTTTTCTTGAAGTGAAATTTCACACTGTGTACCAATCAGTACACACAGCAAGTTTTTTGGTTTTTTTCTTTTTTATTATTTTTGTTCAGGTTCAAAATCCCAGAGTCTTTCTGGAAGTAAGGATTGAAACTAACCTTTGTGCTTCTTCCTACTACTATTGTACCTAAAGTAGCTGGGTATTTAACAAAAAGCTGCTACTTTCAGCCTCTCTCCATTGCTTCAGTTCTCAAATGCCACTTGTTAGTCAGATTACATCACCCTCAAGGAATAGAAAATCCATTTACTTTTTTTCCAACAATAATTTTTAAAAAATGTATTTTTCAGATTTTTTACCATGCACAGGGGGAATTGTAGTTCTATGCATATAATATGCAGATGCCAATCAGGAACATTCATAACTTCTGC
This sequence comes from Regulus satrapa, assembly GCA_013396955.1. Taxonomy (NCBI): domain Eukaryota; kingdom Metazoa; phylum Chordata; class Aves; order Passeriformes; family Regulidae; genus Regulus; species Regulus satrapa. The sequence goes on along the minus strand of VWZN01017432.1, from coordinate 27,955 downwards.
TCTTGTAGGCCAAATCCCCCTGAATGAATGGGATCCTTTCTATAAGACAATGGAAGTGGGATGAGATCATAGACCATTGAACTATAAACATGGGATGTGCTAACTGTATTACAGAAATGAACTCTGAAAAAAATCACTCAAAAATTTATTATCGCTTCTGTTTTGAGCTATATTTTATATCAAGCCCATTCTTGATACATATACATTGTAAAGGTCCATTAGTAGATTGTTTTTATAAAAGCAACATTTGATATGAAAAAGCAGTTATTTTATGACAGTATCAATCTGCATAAGAACATGAGCCTTCAAAACTGGTAAAAGATGTAGAGCTTCAAGAAAATATGTCTTTAGAGGAGTGTTCTATGTTCTTTTTTCATCAGAAACATATTAAAACAAAAACCCATTGAAGGAAAATGATAGACAACCTAGTAGAATGCAGCTTGAGAACCATTTGATTCAGTATCTATACAGTACCCAGGAGTAAAACTTGCTTACATTTTGCTTATGTTCATTCCCTCCTCTACATGGTATAAGGAAGACATTTCTTTTCATCCCAGACAAGACAAACTCTTCTTGAATTCAGCAACTATACTTTATAATAGTTCCTCATACCCAATAGTATAATTTTTTTCTCAAAGAAAACAGACACAAAAAAAATCTGGAGAAAAATCCATCAATTCATCTACAGGCATGAAAAATGTAAACGGTATGCTCAAGACAAATAAAAGTGAGACAATACATCAGGCATTAATAATTAATCAATTTCTGAATAATTCCAATTATTTATTTTAGTCTATAGATAAAAACAAGAGCTAGACTATTTATCTTCCCTAGGAGAACACAAAATAATATTGTAGAGAGATAACAGAAGAACAATGCATAAATCAGTCATGTAAAACATCATGTACAAAATATTCATTGCTATTAAGGTGACATTGAAATACCTGCCCTGTCTTAGTCTAAATAATACATCAGAACTTAATTGTACAGAAGTCAGATTGGAACTCTGTCATGAAAGACCAAACTTTTTTCCATACCACAAAGGTTATTACTTATGACAAGTTGAAAAAAAATAGGCCAGCTAAACCTTAAAATCTTCTTTACATCCTTTTGCCTAGATTTATATGGTGTGACATGGAGAAAAGGAGAGGAGAATGAGCTCTTATTCATGCACTTGTGGCACCTTTGGAATGATCAGCTAAGGATATTAAGCAACTCAGAAAGGTATTTCAAAGTTTCTATTAAACAAACTCAGCATGCTTCATTTGTCACCGGAAAAATGCAACACTGACCACTAAGATCACACCCTGAGTGTCTTCATTGTCGAATCATTTCCAAAAGCATGTGGACTCTTCTCAAATGGAATAATTTAGCTTGGTTGTGTTTAACAACTTTGTATATTTTATTAACCTGCTTAGAATTTCCCCCTTTGGCAGCTTAGATAACAGTAATAGCCTTCTCCTAAGATTAATTTCTGATGTTGTAGACAGAGCCCATTTCAGAAAGATGGCCTCTGTAACTTTGGCCAGTAAGACATGCAAAACAGAGCTTTTTAAAATTTGAAAACTTTGATTACAGAGTTCTGTATTAATGGTATTAATTAAGACACCTAACTGGCATCTAACTTCATTTGTTTGCAGAAGAGTTACTTATGTGCTTTACAAATTTCTCTGTAAGATTTGAACAAGTACCTATTAGAACAGCAGAATCCAATTTATTCTTTCTTTTCTCAGAAAAAGGAATTTGATATTATCTTTCCCACACTGACTCCAGAAGCAATATAATCTTCAATCCTTTCTGTGAGCACTGGGAAGGTAGGATTGTAAAATACCCCTACACTGCCACATTTTGCAGTCCATACTGCAGTTAGGTAATGCAAGAACTACAAAGGCAGAGAAAGGTTAATCAGAACCTTCTGTTAGACATCAAAGCGAGAGGTCATTTCTGATGTGCAGGTAAAACCTGACTGCTGCCCTCAGTATTCCTGAGAAAAATGGTTCTCTTCTTTAGTATTTTTCATAGACTGTTCTTCCACATACTAAACTTGAGTAACATACATGAATTCCAAACATCTGTTTACAGATCTCTTTTCTCCAGTGAACCCTTTCATGTGAACTTCATCTTCCTACACACTCTGGATCAACTTCAAAAAACATATTTAATTATTTCTTAAATTTCTCTTGTAAACTGCTTGTTTTTTTGTTAGTACCGTAAGAGTTCTTAATATTGAGATCCTTTATTTTATCTGCTTATCACTCCAGCAGAAGCTCCACTTTGCAGTGGACAATGCAGTTATGGAGGTCCCACTCAGTGAGTTACTATTTACTTAACCAACGAAATTATTTCATTTTAATTTTTCTGTTTTCTGTCCCAGGTGATTCTCATGTTCTTCCAGGCGATATTGTGAGCCACTATGAACCCTGCTCCCCAAAGCACCCATGTCCTCTGAGGAATAATTTCACATGCTTCTGTCAACCCACTACAACTTCAAATTGTGATTTCTTCAACTACAGCTATTTAAACAAACCTTCCACCTTCTTCGTGACACTAAGCCTTTGGAGGAACTTTACCCATGGTTGACCCTCCTCATTTTCCTCTATAAGGTCACCAGTGTTATGTGGAAGGCAGACGATGTTGTGTAATGTGATTTTCTATTGCCTTTGACACAGTCTGTCATGGAGCTGTGACCAGCAAAGGGGTGAGATATGGACTGGATAAATAGATCATGCAGTGGGTAGTAACTGCTGATGACTGGTAGCCTGAAACATCCCTTGGGGATCAAAACTGGCACAAAGACTATTTCCTGTCTTTATCCCCAACCAGGATGCTAAGATAGTTCTTTCTGTCATCATATTTGTTAATGACACCGAACTGGTTGAGTGGACAATTCACAGGAGGGAAGACTACTTTTCAGAGGAACCTGGAGAAATTACCTACAGAAACCTTGTGAAGTGCAACTGGAGAAAACTCAGTCTTGCTTCTTGATGGAATGACCCCACGGAACAATAGATGCCCAGGCTGACTGTCAGAGAAGAGATTCTGCAGAGAAAGATCTTGGCATCCTTGTGAACAACAAGTCAAATATGAACCAGCAGTGTGACCTCACAGCAAAGAAGGCTAAGCTGTATTCATACCTGGTTTAGCACTTGTGTAACTGTCAGGTCCCATAGAGTTCTTTGGCACTTGCAATACTGCACTTAGTGTTGTGTCTATTCCTGGTCACTACACAAAGGACATTGACAGACTGGAGTGAATTCACTGGAGGTCACAAAGATAGTCAGGATTTGGAGTACATGAAGTACAAGAAAAGACTTTAGAAGCAGAAATGGTTCATCTTGGAATGGAGAAGGTGAAGGAGACACCTTTCTGTTCACTACAACTGCCTGATCAGAGGTTATATAGGGAATAATGCCAGACTCTTCTTAACCATGTATGGCAAAAGGACAAGAAGTAATAGACACAAGGAAAAAGATGGGAAATTCTGATTAGGTAGCAGAAAATAATTTTTGTCATGAAAGTAGACACTGATTGCCCAGGGATGTCAGGATTTTCATCCTTTAGAGGAGGTTAAGGTTTAATTTGGCATGGCCCTGAAAAATCTGACCCAATTAAACCTGCTGGATTTAGGCAGGTTTTGGGCAGAACAGTCTGCCTTTTCAAATATATCTTAAATTCTGTTTACAGCTTGTACAATAGTCCCTCTAACAGAGGATACAAAACAAATCAAACAAATCCCTCATGCCAGTTAGGACTTCATAATAGATGTGTTCTTTCAGACTATTAGGGGAACTCACAGTACACTGAAGCACTGAAAATACATTTCTTGGTAAAAATTTGAGGAGGAATTACAACCCACATGTAGTTTCCAAGGCATTCCAAATGGCAAAATAAAGTATGTCCTAGAGATCATGGCTCTTGAGTACAAACTAGATACATACAAACCCTAGAGCACCATACCAGTCCAACCACCCAGACTGGGATTAATCTGTCTGCACCTGCCCTTATGCATTCTTGGGAAATTTCTTCCAGATGAAAGATTAGGCTTTGTTGAAAAAGCTAATAATGGAAAAGATTTTTGCCTTCAGAATATATTACTTCACAACTCTGCTGAGTCTTGCTGTGGTTCCAGCAAGGTAAGGAGTGGAGTAGTTCTGCATACTAAGGCAGCCCTGGCTAAATGAAGCACTAGGGTGCTCCTGCTTGCTTTGCTGTGGATTGCCTTTGTGCAGAATTCTGTGTGAACCTCTCACATGGGATAACCAGCATTTGAGTGTATATGCCACTTGGCAGTGCTTTTACCACGAAGTCTCAAATTGCCAAGCAGTTCTGGAGATCTCCTTCTGTCCTTGCAATGACCCTCTTAGTCAGAGTGCATGACATAAAAGGCTCCCTGAGTTCCTTAGGGAGGGAAAAACATGGAGATATTGAATCGAAGCCTTTAGAGAAATTAAAATATATTAAACCACCTAGACTCGAAGTAGAAATACAAGTTTTAGTTTTAGCTTTAGCTTTAAGTAAGTAAGCAAGAATATACCTAAGAAAGTAAAAAACCCTAGAAGTCCTAAAGCCTAGTTTAGTGAGCTGGCTTCAGACATAATGAAAACATAGTGCAACATTGTTCGCATTTTTAGATTAAATAAGATAGAGCCACTTTTGTGAATAAGATATGATTATTTGCATAAAACATTATTTGCATTTCTAGATGGAATAGATAGAATCATTCACGTAAATAGAAATATATACTAGTAAATAGGTGTAAGAACTTACACTGCTTTTTGCATTTTATAATTAATCTTTGATAGGTGTAGAAAGAATGTTTTAGAATCATGTTTTTTGGATGATTGGTTGATTTATGAATAAAATTTGCTGTATTGGGGTGACCCACACTCAACACAGAAGAAGGAAAACGGAAGAACAAAGAAGATTAAGAAAGGAGTTGCTCAACTCCAGTTGAGACTCCACACGAGGAGCTGCTGTAGGGACCTCTGCCACCCAAGGCTCTATACCATAAAGCTTTTAGCATGGATTAAGAACTTAGAACTCTTGCCTTCAAGACTGTTGCCTTATTATAACAAAAAACCTTATAGCAACCAACAACCATTTCTGCCTCTTTGAAGACCTAAACCCATAAAACCTTGACACCCCTTCTAGGTAACCAGGCCCACCAAGTGCTCTCTTAAATGTTGCCACATAAATGCCTCTCTACCCACTCCACTCTATGAGAGAAGAAATAGTTCAAGAGATGATTCTTATGCTGTTTTCCCTGGGCTGCACACATGAAGGCACCACCCGGTATGTACAGCACTCTGTACCTGCTGAGTGTTTCTGCAGACCTGTGGAGGCACAGGTCTGATACTACGTGCAACTTCACAGAGTGTCGTGCCTGCCAAGACTTTCCACCCAACAACCCCTCAGTCCTCCAAAGCATTGATGTTGTACTGGGCAATGGGTCTGAGATTTTCTCACAGGTGTTCTTCTCTGGCAGCAGTGCATCCACAGTCAAAAGCTAAGGCTCAAGGCATTGGCCAGCTCTGCCCTCCACCTTACTACTTTGTTTCTTCCATAAACTGCAGTATTAACGAAGTTTGACTAAAGAGGCAGCAGTGAAACCTACAGCATTTGCCTGCTTGCATGAGCACAGGATAATTTAGAAATGTTGTGAATTTTAGCAGTCTTGGAACTCCTACTAAAAATCACAATATCTGTAAATATCTTTATCCAATAATTATTTTAAGGTAGGCCTTGTTCACTAAAATGACATAACAAATACAAGTTTTTCTTCATCCTGAATTGCCATTTAAGATTTATGTGATTGTCTGCTTGTGTGACCTTAATAAACAAGGAGGTTCTCCCCTTCCACTCATATATTATCCATCAGATGTCTTAGCTATTCAGTAACTTTAATATGTGAATGTTAAAATAATAATGTTTTGAATAATGATGATAACCAAGTATGAATAATAAAAACTTTTTCTGAATACTTTGGAGAGCAACCCCTGCCCTAAGCACATTTTTTTTCATTATGTGATTTTCAATAGCCAAATTTATGAATAAAGCAATCTTTTTTTTTATGTAGAATACATAGGTAGAAGCAGTGATGAAGGTGAAAGAGAAAATTAATCCATCATACTCACTTTTGCCAGATTAGCTCTAATCTATCTGGAACTGTGGAAGTTCAATAAAGAATATATAAAACAAAAAACAAAAAACGAACAAACCAAAACACACACACACACACACACAAAAAAAAAAAAAAAAAAAAAAGAAAAAAAATTACCANAAAAAAAAAAAAAAAAAGCAGAAGAATTACACCAGATACAGTTGCTATTAGTAAAAAGCCATAATCTTTATCAATAGAAGTTATACTGTTAAAGTCACTGTTAAATTCTTGTATTTGGGATCTAATTTGACCTACAGTTACAGCTGTCACTTCAGTGATGTTTCCTGAGATAGAGATAGGCTCAAATCTTTCAGTTGTCATTTATTTCCACTTCATGACTAAAGGATAAATTATAATGATTTTTTTTTTCATGCTATGATGTCCATTCATGTTAGAAATAATTTGAAGCTTTTTTGTTTGTTTGTTTTTTCTCTGAGATTTTATTCCAGAAATTTAGGGGTGAGGTTCAGATACACCTATTTTCAGTAAAAATTATATTTAATGTAATGGCATTTCAAAAATCTCTTTGAAATATCTGATAGCTTTGTTTTTCCACTTTGGAAAGCTCTTTGGAAAGATTCTGAATTTCCCCACATACTGTTCTTAAAATATGCTCATGCTCCAAAAGACAGGAAAGTTAAAAGAAAATGTACAATGTATTTGCTATTTTCTCTCCTCTTAGAAATTCTTAATGGACTTCTTATTTTTGCCCTTGTTTCTTATGTTCTCAAATTGAATAATTTATTAACAGATTTTTCATCATTGTAAAGCAAGCATATGCAGCCTGAAAAAAGAAGATATAACTTCTTTTGAGAAAAAATTAGGTGCTGAAAACCTTTCTGATCTTCATATTTATGGGAAATTGTCCAAATAATTTCCTAAATTTTTTCAGAATCTTTATAAGGAAGATGAATCTGGGAGAAAATAATGCTGTTAGGGCTAATTCAGTAGTGGTACAGCAGAACTGTTGATATGAAAATGATGACACAAAGCATGAAAATTATTCTTGCAAAACAGGGGAAAATTTTTTGATGGATAGAAAATGGGAAATCTGCAGTAGGCTCAAGCAGCATTAGCTATTCTTGCAGTATTGTGTGAGAAGTCAGTAGGAAAAGTGCTTAGCTTTCTCTGGAAACAGTTTTAGACCTTTTCCATGCAATGGTCTTACTCTGATCTCTGGTGATATAATGACCCTCTGAGCAAAATCTTTGAGTGCCACTTAGCAGACAGTCCTTGCTGTTCAATCCTTGCTGAAACCTCCTTCACAGACTCAATCTTCTTTCTTCTTCGTTCTCCTCTAAGGATTTGGGGTTGGGGTGTTTTGGTTTGGTTTTGTCTCTCCACTATTAAGATTTCTAACTCCGATTTTCAGCAGAGATATTTCAGCAGGGTTTTTTTTCAGCATATTTCACTGTTACCTGTGTTCTGTGTTTCATGCTATTCAGCATATCCACAAACATCAAAACTGTGTCCTTCCAGGGTGCCCATGTCAAAGCAAGGGCAACATCTCCCCAACAGGTGTGTTCTGGGATGGGAAACTGAAGGATGCTTCGTTGCCCCACTACATAGAAACAGCACAGGAAGCAGTGCTCCTTGCAGGCATGGCAGGAATAACCATCAGGAACACAATAAAGTTAGCAAATAAACAATGAAAGAGAGGCAAATAAATGCCTGGACATGAGCAGTGCTCTGGTCTTGCTCCCAGCCTGTCTGTGCCAGGGACAAACTCAAAGTGTGACACCAGATTGGATTAGAAAAAAGAAAGTCTTCTATGCAAACCAGGCAATCCATTGAATGGATTTCCATCCAGCTTCTAAGTAACTTTAGGAATACCTCATGCTCTGGAAGACCCTACACTGGGAACCGGGAACTATGCAAGGAAAGTTCACTGTATATTAGCCTTTCTCCTAGGTACTTAACAGTGGCCAATTGATGGATTGGAAGCATATTTTGAACTTTTCTTGTAGGAGAGCTTTCCGTTCCTACAATTCAGTTTCCCATTTCCATCCTAAGGTTAGCAGTGTGGGACTGAGAACAGAAATTGGATGGACTGGGGCAAGGAATATAAAAAATGCATAGTCCCATAACACCATCACATGATTATATTAAGTGTTTCAGTTTTAACTGAACTGGATGAACTTCAAATATAAGGCATCCTTTTACCTGGGTTCTTCCCAGAACCATCAATACTTATTTTGCACCAGATCCTCACAAAAGCTAGCCTGAAAGGCCCACAAGGGCCTGAAGCAGTAAAGAACAACAAAAGCACAAGACTTTCCTCTCAGGCTCTCAAACAGGCTCCAAAAAGACAAATACCACCTCACAAATACCAACCACTCATTTGTACATTTAGTGCAAAAATTATTTCTAACTGAAGAATAAACACGTGTAGCATAATGGGGTACCCCTCCATGAACTGTGACCACAAGCATAGGAGGACAACAAGCATGATGTGACATTTTTCCACTCGCTTCCTAAGCCAGAGATAGTCAGCTGTAGTATAGCTTGCAGCAGAACTTTCTCCCATTATTTCATCCATTCATTTTACACAGCTTTATAAAACCTGAGGGGGAGAGATGGTCCTGAGCCACTGTTAATGTTATTGCCAGCCTGTGGATGAGAAGTGAATTTCCTCTTCTCTTTTCTGTATGCCATTTATAATTTCAAAGATCTTTGTGTATTTTCTAGGTTTTCAACTCTGAAGAAGCCAAGTCTGTAGGTGCAATTGCTTACTTCATCTATCCCACCACCTTCTGTACCTTTAAGCATTTGACTGTACCCCTTGTAAGATACCATGTTCTGAGCTTTTACATAAATAAATACTGTATTCTGCACGTAGTACAGGGTAATTCTGAACAAAAGTATAAATTCAGAGAAGAATGGCAGGACAGCAGCCCTGGATAAAGACCTGGGGGTGCTGACTGAAAGAGGCTTAATATGAATCAGTAGTGGGCCCTGGTAGGCAAGGGGGCAAATCATGTCCTGAGGTGCAGTATTAGCAGCTGGTCAAAACAGGTGATCATCCTGCTGTGTTCAGCATGGGTGCAGCCTCACTTCCAGTGCTGTGTGAGGATTTGGCCCCCAGAGTTTAAGATGGAAGAAAAGGTCTTCACATGCATCCAGAGGAGGACAATAGAAGTGGTGAAAAGGGTAGAAGACATGGCCTGTGATAAGAAGGTAAGGGCTATGGCTTGCCTAATTTGGAGAGCAGGAAGCTGAGGGGTGATCTCATTGCTTTCTAAAGCTTCCTGACGATGGAAAAGAAGGAAATACTGATGTCTTCTCTTTGATATCCAGCGATAGGTCATGTGGAAATGGTTCAAATTTGCATCTGGGAGGTTCAGACATGACCTTAGGAAACACTTCTTTACCAAGACAGTGGTCAACAAGGCTTCCTGGAGAGGTCAGTGTTCCATGCCTGTCAGTGTTAAAGTGGTATTTGACAAAAGCTTTTAATAACATTATTTAACTTCCAGTCATCTTGGATTGGTCAGGCAGGGGGATTAATTAAGCACTGTGGGTCCTTCCACTGAATTATTCTATTCTATCACTGATTAGGACTGTGTATGGTAGGGACAAAGTGTATAGAATTATGTAGTGAAATAATGGTGTATTTAGTTTAATTTTCTACTCCATTCCTAGCATTACCTAATTCTATGTTCTCTGCCCTTGTTTACTTATTACTGCTGTGCATTGAGCTGACATTTAGATAGTCCTTCTGCAACAACAGGATCTTACATCTCATTAAATAAGCCAGTCCAAAGTCCTTTATGTATAAAGCCATGATTGCTCTTCCCATGTGTTTTTCTTTACATCTGCCTACACAGAATTTCAGCTGCTGTTTTATGCTCCATTCAGTCTCCTGAGATCCTTCTTTGATACAGTCCCAACCTTTAAAACTCTGAATAAGTTTACCAATATCAGCAAACTTTTCTCCTCACTAATCACTTCCTTTGTCCAGAGTTTCAAGTATGTTAAACAACACTGCACCTTTCTGATTCCACTGGCGACTTAATTTTAAACTGAAATCGCAAAATTTACCATTTATTCTTCTCCTCCATACTCTTGTTTAGTCACTTACAGATCCACAAATGCATTGAGGAAAATTATCACTTCTGCTATAAAATTTAAAACAACCCTACTGACTTACATCTTTGATTTTGCTGCTTCCTATAAATTATATTAAATCAAGGAAAGGCCCAGATCTAGTTACTAGGTAGGATGGTTAGGTAGTAGTAGTTGGGTTAGTAGTAACTCAGATTAAAAGCATGGTGAATTTCACAACTACAGCTCTGGCAGTTGAAGTAAATGTCACTTTATGTTGCTCTCAAGAAATGATTTGCTATTACTAAAGGATTCTTAATGCCTGAGCTGATAGAATTGCTTCAGTGACTTAAATGAACAACATGCATTTTTCTGTATAAAAATAACCTGGCCTTTTTTTTTTCCTCTCAAAATTAAATGCCAGAGCTGCATACAAATACCTAAATAAAAATCATCAGATTTCATCTCGTGCCTCCCACTATAAAACAGAAAACTCATCTACATAAAATTGCAGAGGTCTGCTCAAGAAAGCAGAGCAATCATGTAAGTATATTTTAAAGTAGAGTTTGACAAATGGTTCAGCCACTGATAAGACTGGCTGTCTTGACACTTAGTAATATTTCTGTCATGAATTTCTTGTGTGCTTATATTCACATAGAGTTGCAGTTGTCTGGCATGAACTTACACTCTTGTCTAGGACTAAGATTTCTAGAAAAGATAAACTCATAATAAAATATAGGAAACAAAAATAAAAGGAAACCCCAGCTCCTGGCAAAACAGGCCCAGAAGAAAAATAAAAATTGTGTGTCTGGAGGTTTACATGGTCCCCAGCTATGTAATTTGCTTTGCCCATTATACTGGCTAATTTAGTAAAACTTAGTATTCACACACAAGAGCTTGTCTGGTGCTCTCAGACCATCACAGCTACAACAATACTAAGAAGAAATAAACTGGCCTCCAGTGTTTCTAATCCAATGACATGAAACATCACAAGGCAGCCAGAAGTAGGACCTTACAAGTCTGTAGCAAGTTTAAAGAACAACAATTGTACTGTTAGAAATTGACAGACTCCTAGAAAGTCTTTGTTAAACCAACCAAAATCAGCTTGATTACTGTATTGGCAAATGCCATCTCCAGTGAGCAAAGGAAAGCATCCCTCAAGGAAATCTGTGTCACTAGCTGCACTTAACTCTGGTCAGACTCACTTTACTTTTTTTACAAGGCTTTTTTTGAGCATTATTTTACTATCCAGTCAGTATATATCTGTACCAATTCCCTGGAATACTGGCACCAAGAATCTATCCCAACAACCAGTTCTATTAAGAAAACTTCCAAAATGGAAGTAGGTGACCTTTTCTTCTTATAGGATGGATATATTGTAGCGGTTTGAGTCTGTAATTTTGGCATAACTTTTATCTTGTGCAGAGGTTGCACTTGCCAGAACTACTTTCTTATCTTTTGCTGTGAGATAGGACCAGGAGAAAAAACAAACCAGGCTTAAAACTTTAGAAGAACCAAGAACACGTTTATTGATAAATTAAACTGCTTTGTAGAAATCAGAATGAAAGCTGTAAATCACTTCTCTTCCCCTTTAACACTCTTTTTTCTTTTCTCAGCAACACAACAATGTAGAGGACAAAACTCAAAGAT
>VWZN01017418.1:207443-218529 GCA_013396955.1 Regulus satrapa | reverse complement strand
TTTTTTTTTTTTTTCTTTCTCTCTCTCCTCATTGACTAAAGTCACTTCAATGTAGCAATGCAATTGTCATGCTTAAGAGCAGTACAGCATTAGAACCCTAATCACAAGCACTGGAGGTGAAATAAGCCTGTATGACACATTTCTGAGTGTGAACTGTTGCCTTTTGGTACCCCTTGAAAGAAGAAATATTCACTGTGCACAGTGTTTTCTTTATGTCTTTAGCCATCTAGAATCTAATAGTGACAAAAAATAATTCATTATCATGTTAATAAACAATCCATTTCAAAAAGTCAAACAGTTATTTGGTGATTATACAAAACAAATTTGGTGGGCTCCCACTATAACAGATAAATCCTCCATAGAACTCACTTTTAATCATAATTTTTAGTTTTACTTTTCTAAACATATTTTAAAAAATAATAAGAATAGACAAGAGCAGAAGAAGGAAAGTATATTTCCTCAAATGAAAGTGTGTTAATCATGCTTACGCAGAGCTTTTACCTTTACAGATTTTAAGTAATATATCCTTCGGAATCCCCTGTGCCATAAGAATTCAAGCAGTAAGGGCACAGTGTTGCCATATCAAAGAAAATCACATCAATTATTTAGTCAAATATTTTAAACACACATTCTCAGAAAACAAAACAGAGTCTCCAGGAAATTTGAAGACTTTTATTTCTTAATCTGATTTGATTTTTTTTCCCCTCCTTTGGAATGTTTTACAACAGTCTCACTTCTTAGAGTGGTCACATAAAATAGCACTTTCAACCACTGCTCAATTTTTCAGCTCCCTTTTTTTGTTGTTATTGTTGTAAAATTGCCTCTTTTTCCATCAAAATCAGATTTTCCCTTGCTAGAAGTAGTTTCTGTCCAGGAGTGTGTGATACTTCTTCTCACAACTGTTGACTTTGTGATCTAGCAGTGAAAGTTCTCATATTAGTCAAGTTAAGCAAATGTTTAAGTTCTTCATTGTAATCAGCTTCAACTTAGAGAATAATACCTAGGGAAAAAATATTTTATTTTGTTTTTTAATTAAAAAATAGTATTTTTTTTGTTGGTTGATTGGTTTGAGGGGTTTTGTGAGGCTTTTTGTTTTGGTTTGGTTTTGGTTTTGGTTTTGGTTTGTTTTTGTTTTTGTTTTTTTCAATCTCGTGATGCTTCCATCAGCTCGGTAGTTCATAAGTGAGGGGTGCTTATAAGCATACAGGATTCACCAAACTGGATTTTTCCATGAAGGTGTTGGGAAAAGTTTGTAGTCTAGCTTCTACCAGGTTCTATCTGAGATTCTTTATTATGGCTTTTGAAACTTCTAATAGTTACAGTTTAGGCAAGAGATGGTGAACAGAGCTGGGGGAGGAAATATAAAAAATAACTCCCCCAAAACCTCCAAAACTGTTGGGAATTGTGGAAAAGTTCCACTTGCCTTTTGGAATAGTTTCTTCTTTTTTTTTTTTTTTTTTTTTTTTTTTTTTTTCAAATGTTTTTTAATATTTTTNTTCAAAATGTTGTATATAATTATTCATCCCATCCTTACAGTTTTCATCAAAAAATGATAAAAACACAGACATTTTTAAGGTGTGTCTGTCAGTGGGTATTCAAGTATCTATGCTTCTTTTAAAATAATGGAATCATATAGTCATTAAGGTTGGAAAAGCTCTCAAAGATCATTGAGTCCAACAACAAACCCAGCACTGCCAAACCCACACTGACCTGTGCTCCTACCTGCCACATCCAGATTATAGGGAATTTTAAAAATGTTTAAAAACCCAAAACAAATCTAAAACAAACAACAGCAACAACGACAACAAAACAGAGAAGAAGGAGAAAGAAAAGATGAGAAAGAAAATGAAAAGGGAAAAGAGTAAAAAATGAAAAGGAAAAGGAAAAAATGAAAGGGAAGAAATGGGAAAAGAAAATGGTAAATGAAAAGGAAAAAAAAAAAAAGAAAGAAAAGAGAAAAAGAAAAAGAAAAAGAAAAAGAAAAAGAAAAAGAAAAAGAAAAAGAAAAAGAAAAAGAAAAAGAAAAAGAAAAAGAAAAAGAAAAAGAAAAAGAAAAAGAAAAAGAAAAAGAAAAAGAAAAAGAAAAAGAAAAAGAAAAAGAAAAAGAAAAAGAAAAAGAAAAAGAAAAAGAAAAAGAAAAAGAAAAAGAAAAAGAAAAAGAAAAAGAAAAAGAAAAAGAAAAAGAAAAAGGGAAATTTAATCTCAGGGGGTTAAGTTTGACCTTCAAGCAATACAGCTCAGTTTGAAAAACCTCCCGCTTCAAAATATTAGCTCTGAATTAATGCTTGACAATTCCTGCTCCTGTAACAGCAAAGAAAACCTCATTCACAGGCATTGCTTGAGAAACCCAATTTTATTTAATATATTTGCCTGCNTTCAAAATGTTGTATATAATTATTCATCCCATCCTTACAGTTTTCATCAAAAAATGATAAAAACACAGACATTTTTAAGGTGTGTCTGTCAGTGGGTATTCAAGTATCTATGCTTCTTTTAAAATAATGGAATCATATAGTCATTAAGGTTGGAAAAGCTCTCAAAGATCATTGAGTCCAACAACAAACCCAGCACTGCCAAACCCACACTGAACTGTGCTCCTACCTGCCACATCCAGATTATNTTTTTTTTCTCCCACTTGGGAGGCTGCAGCCCTGGCCTGTGGTCAGAGATAAATTTTTCAGTAAACCTGTACCTAAAGTGATGAAGGGAAACCTCCCAATTTACCCATTCCAAGGTGAGCTGATAGCAGAGCAGGGCTGCTTTTTTCTTCACATACAAAGATGTGATGCAGGGAAGGTGGGATGGGGTAGGGAAGGGAAGAGGTCAGGGATGAGAGTGGAACCAGGCTCACCCACCTGGATGCATGTAAATGCTACCATGCCTGTTAATCCACAGCTCTTAAATAGTTTTTGGAAGATTCCCAATAAATGTGATGAAATTAGGTTCACTGCAATAGAAGGAAGGAAAAGGTAAATAAATATTTAATTGAGCAATAACCATTAAGTTCCAGAAACTCACCACACTCTCCTTTCAATCCCTTGACTTCCTTCTTCTGGTTTCTCATTTTTTGACTATCCGCTACCCCATTCAATATTTTTTTAAGAAAATACCAATCTCTCAAAGATCTGAGTTGCTTCAGAGAGTTCCTAATTAAAATATATATATATATTAAGGAAGTATTACAGTTTAAGTGGTGGACATGGCAGTGACAGGTAAATGATTGGATTCAATGATCTTGTAGCTCTTTTCCAGCCTAAATAATTCTCTGATTCTGTGGTGGTGCAGGCTAAGTTTTTTGAGGAACGAGTCAATCACTTTAACTCCTGCTAGAAGTTTGTTGGGGAAAAGATACAAATAAATGTGGCAGTTTAAGTGAGGGGTAGGGTATGCAGGACATTGCTGGGAAGTGGGACTTCCTCATCTGGAGCGTGAGCTTTGCTCATTTATCTTCTTTAGGGTCCAGGGGATTTGTGCAGTGAGAAAATGCATCTGTTATGCAAGATCATATCAAGGGACAAAAGATGACAGGACAACTATCAAGCAGCTGATATAGAATTATGGAAGAGACATGTGGACACAGGTCTCATGGTGAGACACATGAGATTGCAGATGGAGGGTGAGTTGCTGCTCCACAAAGAAGAGCTGATGTTAAGCCCAGTGCAAGCACAGCGACAGCTTGGATCACCACAATGGTTTTCCAAAGCCTATCACCTCTTCTTTTATTTTCTTTAATTTATGCACCAGACTTTGAGGATCCAATTTATGAACCCCAGTGATAAAAGCAGTTCTCTCCAAAGTGTGAGCTAAAAGAAGCAGTTTTCTGAGCTGGCGAGAAAATTTTCTAAAGCAGCTCAGAGAGTGGTTTACCTGAGACAGGTACACCATGGAATCATAGAATCGTAGAATCATAGAACCATAGAATCACAGAATTATTTAGAAGGACCTTTAAAAACATCTTGCTCCACCCCCTTGCTCCCGCAGGGACACCTTCCACTATCCCAGGGTACTCCAAGCTCCATCCAACCTGGCCTTGGACACCTGCAGGGATCCAGAGGCAGTCACAGCTTCTCTGGGCACCCTGTGCCAGGGCCTCACCCCCCTCTGAGTAAAGAATTTCTTCCTAAATTTCTTCCTAAAATCTCACCTAACCCTGCCATCTCAGAGTTTGAAACCATCCCCCTTGGACTGTCTGAGAGAGAAGACTGAGTAGCTGCTCATTTTGGGCTTGCAGTGAGTTTGCATTAAACACCTAATTCTTTGAGAACTGGATAAATTTATCCAATCTGCAATTCTTTCTTTGAATGCCATAAATGTTGAAGTACTGTTTTCAAGTCTTACACAAGAAAGAGTAATAATTATCTCATGATGGGTGACTACATGGCTCACTGATTACACAACAATTTGGAAAGTTTGGGTTCTAATATCTGTAGGTGAAAGATGATGAGTAAGTTATCAACTTTTCCCTGTTTTCTACTCAAAAAAATTACAATGGGACATTCTCATATTTGTTGCAAGTAAGTCAGTCTTACTCTGGGCACTAGAAGGTACACTTGCATTGTCTTTTCAACAATGGCTCAAGAGAAAGTTGGGGGTCGGATTTTGTTTAGAAACACAATATTGTATTATCAAGAAAAGAAACACTAATGCTTGATGACATTCCTTTGACAAGTTGTCATGTCTCAATCTAAATTAAAACCACATCTGACACACCAAAAACCTTGTCTTGGTCTGTCTTGTTTGGATAGTGCCAGTCCATGATATGACCTGAAATCCATTCCTTGAGGTCATTTAGACAGACTCATTGGAACAATATATACTGGCTTCATATATTGGCTGCTGGTCAATGAAAACTCTGTCTAATGTGACACTGGAGACTCTATCCCTGCCTGAAAGGAGTAAATGGATTTGATTTGGGGAAGGGAAGGAAGAGAGCAGAAAATCTCTCAAAGGGAAAGTTCAGTAATATGGCCCTGCCTCATATGAACAGTCCCTGTGGATCACCTCCCTCTCTCAAATGGATGAGCACAGATGAGGATAACTCCAAGTAAGAGAGCACCTGACTTGTGAGAAATGAATCTTGGGTCTCCTCCTTGGTTTCACTATGGTATCACCTTGGGATAAGGTCTTACAACGGTTATACTTTTCTTTTTCCAGGTGGAAAAAGCGGGACGCTCCTGTTTCAGTGGATTCACAGATAAAAATTCCCCCTCTGAGTTGTTCCCAGAGAACAGTCTATTCTCTTTAGGAGAAATATTCAGGGAAAAATAAATCCCTAGGCCTTAATTTCAATCTCCTATCTTTCCCCGAATATTGTGAGATCTACTGCAAGTTAATTCACATCAGTTTGTATCCCTTTGGATAACCAGTCTGGCTTAGGGAAACAAGAATTAGGCCCATGCCAGTAAATTCAACACGCCTAAACTGATTCCCCATCAGCAAGGCCAGCTGGCACAGGATGGCCTACATCCATGCTCTTGAATTCCCTTAGCTACTTGATCAGAAGACATCTGCATCTGAAAGGCCTAATGGCAGGAGTACTTGGCTTTTTCTCATTTTCAAATAGATTGGCTGAGAGCAAAGAGCATAGAGACAAATAACTTTCCATTCACACAGTTAAATTATATAGATTATAAATTTTCAGTGCTTAGGAATATTTTCTGGAGCTGTTTAATTTATGAAGATGGATCACCAGCATCCTCTCCTCCAAGTGTTTTTCCAAGGAGAGCACAAGGATACGGTCATGGAAAGAAAGGGAGACTCTAATCCTTTGAATAAAGCCTATGCCTGTGACCCTAGCTGGTCATTCTTTTCCTTTCTCCTGAATTCCTCCTGCCTTGTCTCTGTCCTACCCATCTCACCAAGGCAGCTGAGGCCCACTTTCATATTTGGATCCCACTGGGATAAGAATGAAGAATTCACAGGTCTTCATGCCATGAAGATTCATTTTCTAGTCCATTCTCATTACATGAAAGCCCTTGGAAAGGCATTAGCATTTTCCTCTGTTTTCAGTTTAGTGTCTTGAGTAAAGTTCCTGAAGAAGGTTATCTACACCTGATCTGAAGGCACTGAATGTTGGAAGCTCCATCCCCTGCCCTGGAAATATGTTCCAGTTCCACATTGCCCTCACAGTTTAAAATGTGTGTCTAATTCTTCATTTGAATTTCTCTGCTTCCAGCTTTCAGCCATTGGATTTTGCTATGCCTTTACCTGCCTGATTAACAGCCTGTTAGTTCAGGGTAGTTTCTCCTTGAAAAAGTAGTGCTGCTGTGTCTTCATTTTCTTTTTGATAAGTCTGGGCTCTTCAAGTCTCTGATGATAAGATGTTTTCTCCCACCTATCTGGGAGCAATTTTCCAAGCTATTTTACTGCTATTAAGGACATGAGAACACCTGTATTGTAGACCCTTTTTCTCCTTCCTTACTATTTCCCTGTGGTGGTAGGCAGTATCCAGTAGGCATATTAACCTTTCCAAACCTGGAACTCCCTCAAAAATATCACGGAGTTGGTATTGCCTCCTGTTATTCCTTTCTATTGAGATTCCAGTCCACTGTAGTCTGGAATAGTAGAATAAACAGTGGCAGACTGTGGGCATGGGCTCTTGAGCTCTTCCATGGAATCACAGAACAATGGAATGAATTAGGTTGCAAGTGCTCTTAAGGATCATCCAGTTCCACCCCCTGCCAAGTTCACAGCTATCATATTGGGAAAAAAAAAATCACAAAAAAACTCCAAAACAAAACAAACAAAAAAATTAAACTAAACCAACTTAAATGAGACAGCACAGTCAGACACTGTTGCACCTGCTCATCATATCGACCTCCTGTGAGGAGATGGAATAGGGTGGATGGTGTCACAAACACTGCACCTCTTTCACATGGAGCAAAAGCTGCCTTGAGGGATTTGCACCTGAGAGCCAAAGCAGATTGTTGTGTGGGGGAAATGGGGAAGGGATTTCAGTACTCACATCTCTACCTTCAATGTTCCACACATCTCCAGCACCTGTTTTCAAGGCTGTTTTCAATGAAGGCAGGGTGGATGTTGTTATGCTTCAGTCAAACTTTCTTATATTATGTTTTTGACAGAGATTATTTCAAATGTTGATGCATTTCACTATGAAAAAGATTCCAGAACTCTGCAGTGTTTTACAGCATGATTTGGATCACAACAAAATTAAACAGACAACTTTACACTCCTTTTCTTGCACACATTTTCTGAAGGCTCAGGAACTCTTGGCACTGATTTGTCTCATTGACTTCAATGGCTGAGCCTTTCCTCCCAAAAGCAATCCACATTTCCATCTATGAATTACTTCCATAAGATCAGGACATGTTTTTTATACAAAGGCTTTACTGGAATCCCCCTGGAGCTCCTAGCACTTGACCTCCACAAACCCATCATCTAAGGATAGCAGAAGCAGTTTGGCTGAATCAAAAAGGGTTACTTGAAGCATGTGAAAATTTCCAAAAGGGTAGAGCTGAATTCCATGTGCAACATCTCCTCCTCAGAAAAGGAACAAGATATTTAGCAGGAATTCAGTGTGGAACTTTAAAACCAGGTGATCATCTAAGAGAAAAGCCTCTGTCTCAGCCAGTCTCTGACTTGCAGGAAATACCAAGGTGGTAGTTACCCTTTACATGTATGAGATGTGGTATTTAAGGTGAAGGAGGACAGGTTTAGATTAAATATTGGGAAGGAATTCTTCCCTTTGAGGGCGCTGAGGCCTTGGCAGAGAAGCTGTGGAAGCCCCATCCCTGGAAGTGTCCAAGGCCAGGTTGGATGGGGCTTGGATCAATCTGGTCTAGTGGAAGACATCCCTGCCCATGGCAGGGATTGGAATTGGATGGTCCCTTTCAACCCAAACCATTCATAGGCTGAGATAGACTGAATCCCCTCTCAGATTAGTTACTAAATCTGATCCACTATTTGTAACTCCTTCAGCTTCACGAAGGTACAGGTTGTTTTGGTGTCACATGTCCTTACTAATTTTCGTGCTCAGTGAATCAATAAAGACCATGTCTTATGTTCCTCCTTGTACTGCATCTGCTTGAGCTATGCAGAAACCCAGGCTTGAGCAATTATCAATACCCTTGCATCAATAGATTTTGGAGTTTGAGACACCATTCAATTGCCTGACAGTAACCTTGAATAAATGGGAAACACTAGTTTTTATTCATTTACATTAAGTACAAGAGGTGGAAGATTCAAGAGTGTAGTTAGGCTCTCCAAAGACAGACCATACTGTGCTTCTCTTGGTTTAGATTTTTAAGAGTTTGTGTAGTCAATTGTTTTGCAAGTGTCTATCTGAGGTACAATTGGGCAAAACTCTGGGTATTATATGATTTTAAGAAATTCCTATGAACTCTGTACTTATGTGAAGATGGTTTAATGAACCAAACACTTCATTATCACCTTCACTTGGCCAGTCACAAACCCCAATTTCTGTGTTGTGTGCAAGAGCTGCAGGTTCTGTGAGCAATACAACTGTAAACAGCACTAAAAGTAAGCATGAATGATTAGCTGCAGAGTGGCAAATTTAATTTGAACAGTTTTGACAGGTTGTGTTGCTTGGGTTGAACTTGAAATAACATCTTGACATATCAGTGGTTCTTGTGCTTTTTCAGGCTGAGTCGTTCCTTAAGGTGTTGAGTCATATAACTTGATGATGGAGTGTCAAACATAATGTGTTAAACCTGAAGAAAGGAAATAACACGTACCATGATGATCAGCACATGTTAAAATATGTTTTACTGTTTCTAATTAAAAAGAGTAGATTTGCAGTTATTTCAGTTCAATCTATAGCAGCAAATTTGAAACATCCCCACTGTGCAAAACAAAAGGTACAGACTGTTTCAAATGGATGGGAAAAGAACAGATTAAGATATTTCCATTTAAATTAAAGAATAGTTTATGGTTTGGGGATAAATAGTTTAATATATTTCTGTGAGGCTAAGGATACCCTCAAATGAATTTCAAGCCAAAATATCAACACCAAAAATGTCAAGCAGAATAAAACCCAGTAAAAAAGCATCCACTGGGAAGTATGTGATGTCAAATGGCTTAGTGGTATTTGCATGCAAGGAGATGGCAGCCGTATAAGTGAGAGATAACAGAAGAGTTGAGACGGAGAGCAAAATTTATCATAACATGTCTAGTGATGATT
This sequence comes from Regulus satrapa, assembly GCA_013396955.1. Classification (NCBI taxonomy): domain Eukaryota; kingdom Metazoa; phylum Chordata; class Aves; order Passeriformes; family Regulidae; genus Regulus; species Regulus satrapa. Next base: position 209,369 of record VWZN01017418.1, on the reverse strand, counting down.
AAAAGCCTGTGCTTATTAGATGCATAAAATGTATTACTAAATCATTTTTGGAACATATAATTTTCCAATTATTTATGCATCACAGTAATTAATGATAGGAGGGACAGAGTCAATGATTCACTGTGTAATACATATGGTAGTTACCTGGGGAGGAAAAAATTACAGTGCTACCAATTATTTGCTTTAATGTTTTTGTAATTATGCCCTACACCCAAGTTGAAAATTTCTTTAATTCTTTTTTAAACCCTTCATTCCCAACAATGAAAATGCTTTCTTTTTAGCCTTCAATTAAGTCTAATTTTTAAACTGCCATCCAAGAAATATACAATTCCATAAATGCCTTGTTCCCTTTTATATTTTTCTGGCAACGGTCTGCAAGTATGAAATCTTGCCCTTCAAGCATCTTATTGACGAACTAATTTAGCCACTCTGAAGGATGATCTGTTTAATACACATGGCTGGGATTTGTGTGATCTCAGTTTTTTGGTTTTTTTTTCTTAAACTTTTAATTGTAGGAAAATGAACCAAAGCTCTTGCTGTCTCTCACCAGGTAGGTAGAACTTCATTTCTGTGTCTGAGAAGGGAAAAATGATTCAGCTCTCAGCAGTCACAGAAACATAGAATCACAGATCAGTTTGGGTTTGAAGGGACAATAAAGATCATCTCATTCCAAATTCCTGCTATGGGTAGGGGCACCTTCCTCTACCCCAGGTTTCTCCAAGCCCTGTCCAGCTTGGCTTTGAAATCTTCCAGGTATGGGACATCAAACAATGAGTCAAATCCCTCCAATATTTTCTAGTCTGCCTTATGAAATTACTGACACTATAATAAAATAGCACCATTCCTAAATGTTTGGGTGGCGTGGCATGTGGTTTTTTTTTTCACATTCAACAAAATCAACCTTTGAAATATCCCTCATATGCTGTTCATGATCTAGCACTAGGGATTTTTCCTAGAAAACAGTCTAGATGCATCCATCCACTCTTGGGAAAAAGAAACAAAAAATGTATACATGAAAACCCTTTACTGCCAGTTTTCCCCAGGAACAGAGCAATCCCAAGATCTGGACAGACACTTTGAACTTAGCTAATACCACACTTCACTTGACCACACCAGAAAACCACACTTGATTTGAGCAGAAAGAACACAAGTCCTGCAACTTCCCATTCTTAATCCCATTTCCACCATTCTTCACTTCACACTGAGACCCTCTGAAGCCTCCATGCTGTCACACACAACAAATCTGGAGCCATCTTTCCTATTCCTGTTCCCACTCAAAACAGAAGTCAGAGCAATTTTTTTTTTTTTTTTTTTTTTCAGAAGACCAAGCTGCATTTTCCATATAACTGTCAGCATTTGGGGATGACATGATTTCCACGGACTATATAGAAATGTAGTGACCTGGTATGAACTTTCCCCTGCTAGGAACTCTCTTCTAACAACCTCAGTTTGGTGACAGATATGACAGACAGACATCATCTCTTTTCCGTGGGCTGGGCATGATGTTCCCAACAATTCATGCAACTCCCACAGGACAAGAGAATGCATTTTCTTTGAGCCACAACCAAAAGCCTTTCCCAGAATAGGCTTAGTAGTGTTTAAAGGATTTCTTTAATTATTTTTCCCTTGAATAAATGAGCTTGGAGAATGAGACTTTCCTGTGAAAAAGATATTATAAAAAAAAAAAAAAAAAAAAAAAATAAANAAAAAAAAAAAAAAAAGTTTAGCGCATTTTGGCAGATTATGTGGGTCGTATATGAATCAATAAAGCTTCTAGCTACACAAAGCCTTTGGGTACATTGTGATGTTTGTTTGTTTTTATTTATTCCAAACAGAACTAAATATGAATAGTTTGGTGGGTTTTTATATCTGCCAAAAAAAAAAAAAAAAAAAAAAAAAAAAAAAAACCCCCCCCCCCCTTCTCTT
>VWZN01017418.1:161225-175813 GCA_013396955.1 Regulus satrapa | reverse complement strand
AATATATATATATATTAAGTACTTTGGGAAATTATTGGATATTACTTGTACCGTGTCCAAATTCTATACCCCTTTTATTTTAATATTGAATAAACTCCTACCACCTCAGTAATCCCACAAAAGAAGCTTTCTGCAGAGTAGAAGTGTACTTGTCTGTGCATATTCACAGTCTATTTAGTCATAAAAATTAAATGTTCTTTTGTGGATGTACCTATGGGTTTCTACTGATAGGGAAAAAAGTCCAGACATGTAATCTGAACACAGGGAATAGCAGCTGCCCTAAACAATGGACATAGTGAACATTCCCTGAGCAAATTAGGCTGATAGGATCTGGCTCTAAAGTGTCATAGCAAGCCATAAGGATTTTTTTAATATGATTTTCCTCATGTCAAAGAGCAATAACATGGGAAAAAGGAAGAGGTGTAACTTTGAGAACATTAGATCATCCCCTTTCCTTGGCTGTAAGGACATGTAGGCCATAAACAAAGGGAATTGCTTTGGAAAGATTTGAAATGGAGATTGTCCTGGAACAGCTGAGGCTTTTGAAACTTGTTAAAATGTGCAAATGGATTCAGGTGAGCTCCCAAAATATATTTCATAACTAAGATTATTGACCAAATAATGGTTTTGTTCCCTAATAACTGGCTCTGGTGAAGACTAAATTTATCATCATTAACATAAGATCTTGACCACTAAACAACGGCAATATTGGCTTCAGTAGATGAAAAATAAGCTATAAAAGTGGAAAAATAAAAGGAGAAGAAAAGAACAGAATATATATTGTTTCCTCAAATAAAGATTGAACTTGTATGTCGAAATTACCTTGTAGACTCAGAAGGGAAGGATCTGTATTTTCCTTTGAAGGAAAGGACTATTGATCCATGGTGGGATTCTTGGAGTTTTCCTTTGCAGGGCCAGGAGTTGGATGATAATTCTTGTCAGTCCCTTCCAGCTCAGGATACTCCATGGTGCTACAATTCCACTTAGACAATAAATACATGGTAATTATAGTACAATCTGCTTGGTTACTCTTGGCAGTAAGAGCTGATCCCAAGTAGATTTTCACTCATCATTACAAGTGAGCACAGATTACACACTATATACCATAAAGACCATGAGATCCAGCACCTGTACCAGAACCTTAAATTTCTGGGAGGGACATGAAAAATAGTACCAAAAAAAAAATTTTCCAAGAGCAATCTGTGCTGAAGGTTTTCCCCACAAAGAAATAAATGTTAACCATTAGTTTATTGTCTCAGATCTATTGGTGCAATCTGCAGTACCATTAGAGATAAAGACAGGAGAGGTTTTTTTCCTGATTCCTGGTTCCAAACAAATCACTCTGTGTTCTGGAATGGTGCTGTTACTTCTGGTTTTTGGGGTAGTGGCATTGTCATCCAAATTCCTTTATGAAACCTCAAGAGATCATTGGGTGAAAATCATTCTAAACATATGAAACAATTTTTTTTTTTTGTTATTATCGTACCAATAATCTTTGCTGCCCTTTGTATTAATTTTTTCTACTCATAGCAACTGCAGTACTAAGATTACAAGGATTTTATTGCAATAATATGTAATTTTTTTCATAGCAGTGCTTTTACACCATTCCCACAGGGGAAACTTTTTGACATCACCAGGACTAACAGGACACTTACTGTAAAAGAAAGATAAATCACTCCCTGTGATACCTAAGTAAATATTTAAAACTTTAAATTTATTACATATTCTTGAAAATCTCAGTTGAAACTTTTGCAAAAAACCCTGCAACATATTTCTTATTTATGGATCATTAATTTCCTGAAAGCTCATTGTAGGTAATTTTTTTACAGGGTATTAAGAAACAAGGTGTGCTGCTCACTAGAACTGGTAAATATTACAAAGTATGTGTGAACATGCATTTTGAATACAAATCAGAAAATTTCCATTACATATGCAATCTCCTTTTTTCATTTCCCATTATATACTCAGCAATATTATTGAAGAAACAGAGTTTTATAAAAGCTCATACAAATGCTCATTTCCTCAGTCCACGATCCGACACAAGGAAATACTGATAAGGTTATCTGCTTCTTTTATTTGACTTATTAATTTTGCTGAATATATTCCAAGACATGCTGTATCCTTCAGAGTAGTCTATGCAAAACTCAACATTAGAGGAGGGAGGAAAACATGCTTATTGTGCAGTGCTGTGATAGGTCAGCTTTTGAACTTCAGAACTGCTGGTGTTCACAATTTCTGAGTGGCAATTATTCAGTATCTCAAAAAAGTAGCTTAATGTACACTGAGACAGCTCAAGTGCCATAGTTTCCTGCCTATATCTTATAAAGTATTTCAACTCCATAAAGGAAAAATAAATTTCTTAGGATAGGGTCACTAGGACAAAATAACTAACCCATATCATTTTACTGCCAGAGAAGCTGAGACCTGATTCAGGTTGTTTTATTCCTATTTGCTCTAAATGTTAATGGAAGAGTTTGTTCTTTAGTGATGTATGCTGCTTTATCCCTTAAATTTATAAATATATAAAATGTTTCAGATATATTAATGTCATTTATATAGAGAATTTAACATGTCCATTTATAGAAATTACATACATATATACAATTATGTGAAACTGGTTTTCTACATTTAAAAAAATAAATAAATATATTAAAAGGTTGCAAAGATTTCAAGAAGAAACAGATCATCTCCAAAACTTTCTGTGCAGAAATAAATGCACACAAGAAATCTATGTAAAAGCTTTTTAGGCATGACAGACTTAGTGAGCAGAAACAGCTGAAACATTCAGCACAAGCCATTGTCCCATCGTGCATGGCCATGTACAAGACATCTGCCCAAGACCTGAAAACATCATTTGCAACAGAATTCTCTGTTGAAAAAGGCTTAATTTATACTCAATAAAGCTTAAATTAAATTCAATTAAAAACATCAGAAATTTCCTCACTGATAGGCCAGAGCACTGAACAATTTTCCTATTAAAACTTCCTGTAACCAAACAGTTCCATGTGGGCCAATGCTCAGTCAAAGGGAATTCCCTCTGCTTCTTTTGCAGAGACAAAGTGAATTGGGGAAGAGTGAGGCGTAAAGCCTTTATATTCCTGTTAAATATATATATTCATGTGCACCTAAATAAATATCATTTATCGGGTTCTATATACATATAAATCTGTGGAGCATATCCATGTTGGATGTCCCAGACCAGATCTTTGTAGAAAGACACCGATGTAGATTGGTCTCATTGGAAATACCAACGGCCAAAAGGGCTTCAGGTTTAAACAATTCTCCTGCCATTCATGGTGGTTCATCACTCCAGGTCAAGTTCAAGATTTATTGATTAAGTAGCTTCAGGGAAGGTCACAGAGCTCCAGCCCATCTTCCCTGGGGTTTCTAGAAAAAGGGATATTTTGCGGCCAGTTGGAATCTCATGCCAGTTATCAGACAAGAATAACAAGACTACTTAACAAAACAAACCTCATTTAAAAACAGAATTAGCTTTCCAGAGGCAAGAGATAGATGTTTTCCATTTGTGCAAAGTGTTTTAAAGTAACAATTTGCCTTTCCAGTGTTTGAAGTATTTTTTGGTAGGTGTCATAACTTTTTCTGATGTCGTCTTTGTATGGTAAGTTGGATCTCTTTGTTTAGACAAAAAACTTTGGTTACCTGTGCTCCCACTGAATGCTTCCCATCAACAGAGCTTTTATTTTTTCCTCCCTGCTCAGGACTTATATTGTCTTAGCAAAAATACTTTGAAATTTTCTGGTTTTGTGTTTTGCTTCTGTGATGGGGATCATCCAGTGTAACTCAGACCTCTGAGGAGCTGTGAGAAGTTTGTTTTTGTTTTGTTTTGTTTTGTTTTGTTTTGTTTTGTTTTGTTTTGTTTTGTTTTGTTTTGTTTTGTTTTGTTTTGTTTTGTTTTGTTTTGTTTTGTTTTGTTTTGTTTTTGTTTTGGTTTTGGGGTTTTTTTGGTTTTGTTTTTTTTTTTTTTTTTTTTTGAGTTTTTTGGGGTTTTTTTGAAACTAGAGGCTGGAAAAATGTTAAAAAAGGACCTGCAGGAGACCTCTCCCTATAAAACCATGATGAGAGACCGCTGGAAATGATCATCTATTTTTTTTCTTTTTTTTTTAACTACAATGTTCTTTCACATGCAAATTACCAGAGATCCAACTCACATAGTTCATATCCCAATAGGAGGAAATACAGCAGAGCTGACAGATGTCATCAGTTGACTTAAATGACTGCATAAAAATTCACAACGTAAGTCTTTTATCTACAAACCCCGCATGTTTAAGAAAAAAAACTGTGCCAGTGGTTATAGGCTACTACTTTGACTGCTAAGCCTTTGTCACCTGCAATTCCATGGGTAAACAGTTCTAAATTATGGGACTTATTCAACGATATCAGTAATTTTAATTTAAAATGGTAAAGACATCAATTTTTAGAACAAAACCAGAAAACGACCAAAAATTACTCTTGTGCATGAATGTTTCTTTATGATCCAACTTGCAACATTTTTATAGGCTGTACGTCTGAAAGAACATACGTATAATGATGTTAAAAGTGTAGTTGAGAGCAAAATTATTGCAGTTTTATATATATAGTGAAGCCATATAACAAAAGAGCAGTAGCTAGTGTTTGCCCTTATATGAGATGCAGTCATATAATAGAGAGCCTTAAAGCTAGGGTTTACTGTACTTTGGGAATTAATCACATAAACTATAAATTGGGTTCAACAGGCTGGCTGGGTAAATAGGCGCAGCTAATGAGGACACTATGAGATCTTATAAGAGCGCTGACTGCCCCAGGACAAAAGTGCCGAGCTGCACCTGATGGAAAACTAGAAGACATCAAAGCATAAAGGATTAGTGCTCTCACAGTGTTGAGAAATGGCCAGGGGGAGATTCACCAACTTATTACCCACATCCAAGCTAATCCTGTTATCTGCAAAATATGACTGTGTTCAGGAACTGCCACCACCTAAACTTGCAGGAGACTAATTCTGTGTTTACATGGACAAAAGTGCGGGGAATTTTCATCTGGGCAAAGAATATGAGAGAAGAGAATTTTTAAGGGTTTCCTTTGTGTTGAATGCTTGAAGAGGGGAACATATAAAATTAGGTCTTTAATGGCTATTCCATATCCTATATAGATATAGGATAGAATCCGTTCTCTGAGAATCCAGGGCAAAAGTCACATAAAATGTGTTATCTCTTGTTTAGTTGCACTTTCCTAAAAGAAAATCAAAATGTATTGGAAGCACCTTTGAAGATGAGAGGAATTAATAGTCCCCCAATATCTCTGCCCAGGAAATCCTTTGTGCAGAAAATGTCTGCCTGATAGTTTTTTTCAGTGCAAAAGAAGGTGAAAAATATCCCAAGGTCCTTGCCAGCANTTGTTTTTTGTTTTGCTTAGTTTTGGGTTTTTTTGTTTTGTTTTGTTTTGTTTTTTGTTTTGGTTTGGTTTTGTTTTGTTTTGTTTTGTTTTGTTTTTTTGGGGGGGGGGTTGTTTGTTTTGTTTGGGGGTTTTTTTTAGGTTTATAATTACCAGTACTAGAAATCTAATTTCATTTTTATACCAAAGGTCTATTTGGTATAACAGCAGCTATGGTGGATAACAGAACTTATTTTTCAATTTGAATGAAACACAAATAGACCCAAACAGTACCTCTCAGAACAGATAATTGCGAGGAAAGGGTCTGCAAGTTATATTTAATCTAAACACGCAATATGCTCTTTCCAGTGCCTCATCAGTGCCAGGGCTGGTTGCCTCCAGGGCAGAGTTTAGGCGTGATTACCCAGGCAAGCCCGTGGCTAAGCATTTATATGGCATTAAGGAACACCCCCAGCACACAGATCTTGCAGGCAAGGATTTATCTAGCTATCTAAGGGAAATTATTAATTTTGTAGGTTTAATTTTTAGGGATGTAAGAATGCCAGAGTGCCTGGTGATGGGAGAGACTCACTGTGAGGATGGCATTGCTTGCAGGCTCCCCTTGGCTTTCTCACTGGTGTTGTTTGATGGCACCACACCGAAGTTGTGAGAATATTGCAATTAGTGGCCTCCATTAGCAGTGAAAAATAAGCACCCTGGTGAGATGGAGGTAGTGATTACCTGGTGCAAGTGAATCAAAGTACCAGGGGAAGATTGGCGTGGTGACCCCAGGGTACCTGTGGAAACAAATTTATACCCTTGGCTTGCACATCAGCCCCTTCTCACTTGTCTGTTTTCTGACCCTGGGCACATCTGGATTTCTTCTTTTCCTTCTTCTTTAGTATCACCCAATCTAGTAACCAGAGCATCCCACGACAAAATTTTTGATAATTTACTATTTTTCAACTCAGGCTGCAATGAATCATCCTCTGTCTATATACATGGATCTCCTGATGTCCTGTTCAAAGGTTGGACTTGATGACCATGGAGCTCTTGTCCAACTGTAAAGATTTTGTGATTCTGTGAAATTGCCAGGAAATAGATAAAGGAATGTTCATTGGTTAATTCTGCAGCTTTCTTCACTTGGTAAGGTGAGGTTCTTTCACTAATAAACCGATATAAACTGAAAAACTAGATACTGAGATCTCTCAAGGTCCTCTTGATTTTACTGAGATTTTTTCATTTGGAGAATGAAATGTATTTATCCATCTTTTTAAAGATATATGAAAGATCCACTTGTACATGTCAGATGAAATTCTTCCCTCTGAGGAGGGTGAGACCCAGGCTCCCCAGGGGAGCTGTGGCTGCCCCATCCCTGGAAATGTTCAAGGTCAGCTTGGACAGGGCTTGGAGCAGCCTAGGACAGTGGAAGATGTCCCTGCCCATGACAGGAGACCTGGAACAGGAAGGGCTTTAATATATTTTCAACCCAAAACCATCCTGTGATTCTATAATTCTACAATTTTCTTTTTCCCTAATAGAAATATATCTTCCTTGCTTTTTTTTATTGAGATAGTTTTAAAAATTTTATTTTATTCCTCTTGAAAATGTGGAAAAAATATTGAAAATATGTCAATTCAGTCGAAGTCAAATAATTTAATTTAATCAGAATAAAATACCTTTGAATTCAATTCAAAAGAGATCCATATGACTTTTTAATTTATTGAATTATGTTTTGCAGGATTGTTTTTTTTAACTTCCTAGGAAATATGAAGACCCATTGCAGCCACAGATATCAGAGTGCTATCAATGCAGGGAACAGCTTCAGCTAAGACACAGCTTGTTAGAAAAAGAAGGGAAAAAAAGGACAGAAAACACCGATTAAGAAATGAAGTGGTTTTGTGGAGAATTTATATTCACATAAATTTCTACATATTTGACTGATTATGGGCTGAAAAATGTTTCTTATTTTTTCATCTTACTTAAACCAAAACAAATAAAGCAAGACTAAACACTGGATTCAAAATAAGAAAAAAAAGAAAACCTGATTCCTTCTTGGAACCTGTAGGGACTGACATGATAGTCCTAAAAACGTCTCCCCTTGTCATTTTAGACATATGCTGATCAAATGGAAAGCAAGAATAAAAAGTATTAATATCCATTAATATTTCTTTTTCTTTCTTATTGATTTCACATACTCAAGCACAGTTTTGGATGACAGAACAAAAGCCCCAGAATAGATATTAATAGCTAAAGAAAAACACTATTTTTGCAGTTCTGATTTATACAAATATATTGATCCTTAAATTGGGCATGTTCATGAAGGAGGAAGGTCTTATGAAAGATTTTCTGATTTCAAGATTCATTACATTTGGTTGAAATTATGCCTACTGTTATTTTATGACCTATTCCCTGATGTTTTTTCTCTTCTTATCCTGGCTCTCTTCCTCAGCAAATTCATGGACAATAATCTGATATGATTTGCTATTTAATTTTTCAAATGTATAGATCATTTCTTGGCAAATAACACTCTCATAAGAACTCAAAAATTTGCATTCCAAAATTAATGTTGGACAACACCTGCATGTCAAAATTGACCAATGTTCAAAATGTGTATAATCACAGAATCAGAAAATAATCTGAGTTAGAAGGAGCCTGCGTCATTGACTCCAATGATCAAAAGCAACAAGGCAACAAGTCCCTGATGATTCCAGAATAAATCCATACAATTTTCCTTGGCTCTTGGCAGAAATCAGCTCCATTTGATGATCCTTTCCTTATTCACCTAACACATACATTTACAGATTTATGTAAACTTTTTCACAGCTGAATAAAAGGTAAAACTCTACAGAATGATAACTCCTCCCCTTTTGCCTCCTCCCCTTTGCCCACCACAAATCAGGAAACACTAAAAACAAGTAGTTTATATTCCTTTGATTGAAATGATTTTTTTTTTCCCTCTCTAGTCCAATCTGGATCACAAAAAGTGACAATAATGGAGGTCTTCTCTTACCCCTAAGTCCTTATGGAAGTCTGCAAAGTAGTTTGTTTCTATTATCTAAATATTTTCATTTTTTTTTTCCCAAAGCTATGGAAAAAGTCAATATAACAAATTTCAAACTACCAAAGAATGTTTTTCTTTGTAGCTGCAGAACTATGATGCCTTTATTTTTTCTGTATTGATATTTTATGCTTCTGAGAAGTTCAGAGAAGGGAAAAAACAAGCTTCTTTTCACCGACTTCTGAGCTCCCAAGTACAAACAAGATAAACACGGAGCTCCTGGAGTGGGTCCAGTGCTGGGTGACAAAAGATGATGGAGGGACCTGGAGCATCTCCCTGGCAGGGAAAGGCTGAGGGAGCTGGGGCTGTTCAGCCTCCAGAGGAGCCCCAGCTGAGAGGGGCCCTCCCCCCTGGGTGTCCCTGGGTGCAGGGAGGGCTCAGAGCAGGGCCCAGGCTCTGCTCCAGGGCCCAGCAATGGCACCAGAGGAGCAGGCAGGGACTGAATCCAGCAAGTTCCACCTGGACAGGAGGAAGAACTTTCCTGAACAGTGACCAAGCACTGAACAGATTGTCCAGAGAGGGGGTGGAGTCTCCTCACTGGGGATATTCCAGAACTGTCTGGACACAATTCTTGTGCCCTGTGTTCTGGGCTGACCCTGCTGGAGCAGGGAGATGGGACCAGATGAGCCACTGCGATCCCTCCCATCACTTTTGTGATTCTGTATTCATTTAAAGGACACCTGATGAGTCATTTACTTTACCTCACCTTTTATAGCCAACTAAAAGTTAATTCTCAACGCTATATTCAGTGGGTAAAGAGGGGACCTACCCCAAAGATCTACATTTGTTTGCAGCATGGATGGTGGTCTGTGGGCAGGTCAATCTGTGTAGTCTATTTGAACTCTTGGTGTGCTACCCACCATCACAAATTAGCATCTGAAAGGGTCAATTACTTGCTTATATTAGGTGAATTCAATTTTTTTCCAAAAATTTCTTCATTTTCTTTTCCAAGTCATGAAGGTCCATTCTTCATCTATTTTTTGTTTTGTTTTGTTTTGTTTTGTTTTTTAATTTCATAATAATCTTTTCATAACCAGAACAGAAATGTTTTCTAGGACTGGCTGGTGTGCACCTTTGAGTTTTTCATGGAATCACAGAAGTTGGGCTTGGAAGGGACCTTAAAGGTCATCTGGTTCCAATCCCCTGCCATGGGCAGCAACACCTTCCACTAAACCAGTGTACAGATGATACCAAATATTTTGGATTGCTCTCATGAAAGGATAGCTGATGTTCTATTTGCTCACATTGGTACAGGATATTTCATACATGAGAGAAGAGATTTAAGTCTGGACATTTTAAGTTCACTTGTAGCTATATGGAGTTAAATGGTGGCAAACTCACAAAACTAAGTTGTATTTTTCAAGGTGCATTCAAAATTTTTGGATAGACTGAGGAGCAGGAAAGGCCTGAGGTGAGCAGTGTCTTTTAAAGAGTCGTCAAAGTACTCTGGGCCTGCTTATGGCCATGTTTGGCTGGAAAGCACTAATTAGATTAGATATACTTGGCTAGAAGGCAGAAAGCTTAAAACATTAACTTTTTAAACATGTGCATACATTTGGACTATAACATATTCTGCTTTTTGGAGGTATGCTCTGAGTAAATATCTTGCCAGCATGATGTTATCCTTTAATTTCCTAAATACAAATATGCTATTTCAGTGTGCACACACACCATTCTTTTATATGGTGTTGAGAGAAGAGCACTGATCCAAAAATGGTGCTAATGTCTTCTTTTTTTTTTTTTTATTATTATTTTTAATTAGGAAAGGCATAGAAATGCTACACATTTGCTGACATTATGAGTTTTGATTTTTATTTTCCTTTTTATATTTTAATAGATTTTTTTAAAATTATTATTGAGGAGAGAGCTATATAAGCAATTCTTTCTTCAATAGGGATCATCCAAAACTTCCAAACAGTGTGAAAAAACATTGAATTTTATTGCCTTAGCACAAGCTAATGAACCTGATCCCATGGCAATCTACCTTCCATGGTTTCCCCCCCTTCTACTTCCCTCTTTGCTGGGGCACACAAGACCCTTTCCCAAACCTGCAGGGGTACAAAAACCAGCACAGTCAAAATATCCTCACTTTGGAATTTGCATAATGTTGTAAAACTGCTATTCTCACCAAAAAATTCCCACTGGGAAGAACTGAGAGCAATATTGGGTCAAACAAGGGTGTGCAGTGATAATTTGTGCACTGGGGAGTTAAAATGGATGACTATTTGTGGGATCATTTTTTGGATATCCATGAGGTGATCAGGAAGACTTTTGTTTATCTTTCCTTTTGAAGTTATTTAATAGATAGAGTGAGGAAGAAGAGGCTTGTCCAGCAGGTTTTGTTCACCTTTATGCTCCGTGTTCATCCAAAGCAATTCCTGAGTAGGTTTTTATTAATTTTGTTAGTTATCTTGTTTGTCTGGTTTTTAAGGTAGTGTCCAACAGACACATGGGAACATGAGGGATTTTTTTAAATTGAGGAATATGGTCCATACATACTTACTCTGGGATTCAGGAAGCCTTAGAAATTCCTTTTCTGAGACTTCAATTCAACAATTTAATCTTCTGAACATTTATAACGGGACCTTGGGAGATCTGCATTTGAGATTCAGCATTGTATTCTACATATTTTGCATCTAAACGGAATGGCATCATTGTAATTCCATTGGCAATGGAATTACACCATTGGATTTCTGTTCAGAATATTCCTGAAATACAATTCACAAATAAACTCAGATTTTGTACAGTCATTGGTGATTTGTGATCTTGGGCTTTAATCTTCCTAAGAGGTGTCTGTCTAAATGTCCTCTACAGACAGGCATATCTTCTCATTCAGGAACTTTGTATTTCATGCAATTTGCACCTCTCAAATTATCTCCTAACTGAAAAATTTAGGTTTTGTTTTTGGTTTTGTTTTTTTTTTACCTGTTCCACTTCAGATATTGGGTGTGATCCTTTTTTGCTCTTTCGGGAATTTTCTGTAGTATGAAATGAAGGTACAGAAGGAAATGTTTCCATTGGGGTTTATATGTGCATCTAGCTTCATCCCATCTAACTGAACTGTCTCAGATTGGGGTGAAAGTGTCCCAGAGTCCCCCTGTAATCACTGGAGACTGACCCTCACATTCGCATCATATTTGGAACTTTTGAACCTTGCACTTGGGGAGCTCATTTCTCTGCACATTGAACAGAAGACATTGAGAAGACTTGGCAAAGAGAGATTTGGTCTGGGACTCATTCACATTTAAGCTTAACTAAATTAGGTTGCAGGCCAAAAGTCTTTAATCCCTTGGCAATGACAGAGTTTGCTTATTTTTTAGGACTGCCTAATCCTAAACATACTTAAATTTCAGTTCTATTGAAACTTCAAAGGTTGCTTTCACTATATTCAGTTCAGGGTAGTGTGAAGTACTCCAAGGTCTTGTCTCTAGGACTCTGTTGTTTTCCTGATGCCTGAAGGCCTAAAGTAAGAAACTCATGCATTTAGAGTTGTTGGTTTGTTTTTTGTTGTTTTTTTTTCCCCTCTAAATTGTGACCCCTTCTCAGCTGAACACCATAACTACCAGCCTGAGTTAGCCTTCCTCTATTCTTTTTTTTTCCAATATACTCAGTAGATTTTGTGTTCTCTCCTCCTCAAGTACTCAAGAGAAGATATTGAATATCCTGGCAACCAAAACACTCCAAGGGTGAACAATATGAGCTTAATCCACATCAGGTTATTTCTATCTGACACTTCATCCTTACAGAAACAGGAAGTAATAACATTTGCATCCCTTCAGGGGGATGAATTGCATCCCAAAACATCCATACTGAATTTTCTACTCTTGGCAGAAGAAAGTCAGGTTAGACTATCCTGTACATGTGCCTAATCAATAAGAATATGAAAACATTATCATTAGGCAGACTGAAATGTTTAGAAGTGGTACAGAGAATTAAGGCAGTTATTTAAAAAATGTTGAACCATCATTGTCCAAGTACTGGAAATATCAGTACCCAAGTTTGGACCTTAACCAGGTGACAGGAATTAATCTTTTGATATTTGAGGGCTTAAATTTCAGCGAGACAATAATCAGAACAGTTTTAGCAAAGTCTACTCCAGCCCTTGGTAATCTATTCCCCAGTTTCCATGTTTAAAATATGAGTATTGACAAAGGGGCTGTGAGATGGTGTCTGTTGAAGATAAGGAAGTGTCCATGTGCTCAGGTGATGGTTATCAACAGAGGACTCAGGAGAGGAGTGGCCTCAGTAAATTGCTGAACAAACTTACTCCTGGCAGGGGTGTGAGATCAGGTCCTTAAGCCAAGATACCACAGAAGTCTTGATAAACAGAACAGACATGCTGTGTCTCAGAAACGATGCTGTTCTGCAATGGCTAGGGCTTCTCTTCCTTGCAGCACTGAAAACCTCCTGTGATTGGAATAGGGACATCTTGGGGTCCCCTAACTCCTTTCCTCAACAGATACAGGCTCAAGTCTCTGTTTCAACACTCGCATTTTAAAAATGGGAACTTGGGGGAATAGATTAGCTAAGGGTCGGAGCAGACTTCACCATAACTCCTCTGGTTGTTTCTTTGCTGAAATTTAAGCCTTTAAATGCCAAAAGGCGCAATCCTGTCACCTGGTTTAGGTCCAAACTTCAATACTGATGTTCTCAGCACTTGGACTTTGATGGTTCAATATGCTCTAAATAACCACTTAAATCATACCAGAGACACGAGGGCAGAAAGGAGTGCTTTTTTATCTGTGCCAGGCCAGGGCTCTGCTTTCTTGCTGTCCCTTGTACATGAAGTTTACCAAAGCAATATGCATCAAGCTATGTGTGTCGAGGGACCAAGTAACAAATCTGGCTCACCAAGAAGGCATAAAAAAAAAAAAAAAAAAAAAAAAAGGCTTGGGGACATTCTTGAGGAAAAGTTTCTCCCTTACTCTTGGATGCATAACCCTGAACTGCCACAGTTTGCAGAGTGCTGTGTACAGGCTTTTAATGAGTGCTGAAGCCAGAAGGCTTTCCCGGCATATTTGCCGAGTTGGCATTACCTTCCCATGGTTCCAGGTGAAGTGGTGGCACAATACCCACAATTCCTTCAGCTCCCACACCCGCTGCAGCTCCAGCTATAGTAGCTGACAATGTAATATTCATTCAGCAGCTGATTATAATTAAAAATATCAGAATAATTAAAGTCCTCAGCTTGACAAGCAGAGCCATAACTTTGCCTTCAGACATTCCTCTCTAATTAGTTAATTAATCCTAATGCAAATTATAAGCAATAATTAGTCAGCCAAGCTTGACATAAAAGTCTGCTGACTTACAGCTAAAAGGCTTTTCTGGTTGTTGGTTTGTAGGTTCTTAAGGTGTCTTTTGTCCACTCATAGGTTTTGTGTCTTGGGTCCTGTTAAGTTGCTGCTGATGTATGGATACAAAATTAGTTTGCAGAGTGAGAAAACAGAGCTATAAAAATTTGCGCTACCATAGGCACTATTTTATTTGCTTAATAAACTGAATAGTCAAAATGTGCACAGAATATAAATAAAACATCACAAATGCATCCTAATGTAATACAAACATGTTTTTATACAACTGCATGCATTTAAAGACTTTCATATTCCCAGATTTAGGAGAATATATCTTCCTGCAGATGGACTGAGATGTTCTGGCCAATGACATAATGTAAACTTCAATGTGATTCTAAGACCAAGCAAGATTCTGATCTCCCATATGATAGATTAAATCAAATTTTCACCAGGATAACTGATATTTGATTCACGTCTTTGCATAGGTTTTTAACAGATCAGGACACTGTTAAAGTGATATAATTTGAATTATCATCAGATAAATCAGAAGTGTGAATATAGCTTTTACACATGGCAATACAGCTGATATCAATGAGCTGCATTCCACAAAGCCCCAGTGCTGTCATATCTCTGCTGAAATAGTAATTATTGATTTGGAACACTCATGGTTGTTTATATATTTAATCTGCTAAAGCAATTTCTTTTCTGAAAATGTTCCTATTCACATTAAAAAAAAAAAAAAAAAAAAAAAAAAAAAAATCAGTGCTTAAAAAAGTGGAAGGCAAAAATGGAAAAAAATCTTCAGATTGCATAAATACTTTTAGTGAGAATACTTTTTCTAACAAAGACATAATTAGAACTTTTTTTTT
>VWZN01017418.1:119591-129682 GCA_013396955.1 Regulus satrapa | reverse complement strand
ATTGCTGTTGAGCCTGATCAGAGATGCCAATCTAATTATTTTTCTCTCTCTTTTTTTCTTTTTTTTTTGGACATTGCATCTCTGGAGGAGGGAGGGGGAGGACAGGGAATTGCAAAGGTGGGGGCAGTTGAAGAGGGAGAGGAGGGGGGAAGAAAAGAAAATATTTCCTTTGGCAATTCTGCTTCGCTTTTGAAAAGGGACTACTTTCCTCACTCCTTATCCCTCCTGACAAGTACAAGCACTTTGGGCCCTAACTGGATGTGAACATTGTCAAAAGAAATTTGGGCTAAAGGGAGGCATCTGCAGTTCTGTTCCGATTGCGCTCGGCGCTGGAGCCACTTTTGTGAATGTGGCAGGGTGGCTGGTGGGCAGACACCAGTACAGATGGGAACTTCACATACTGTATGCATCATGACCAACTATAAAAACAGTCACAACGCATCACTTCTTACCCGGCCAGTCTCCCTGGAGCCTTCACTTCCAATTTCCATCTCGCTGACATTCACAGCTTACAGTGAGCTTTTATGTTTAAGCATCAGTACAGTATTAATGTAGGAGAAAAGGGGTGGCTGGGCTGCTGCAGCCAGGAATTAAACCTCTGATCTCGGCCAGACATTGGAAGGGAGGAGCAATTCAAGGGGAATTGTGTAACCAGACTTTATGGAAAAGGTGGGGGGGGAAAGCAGGGGATGAGAGTCAGGAATATTTTTTGACTCTGTGAACACACAGCGAGTAAGGGGGGCTCTGAAAAAGAAACATAGCAAGCAGGCACTCTCCCAAATTGTAATTTAATGCTTGGAATAATCCTATTGTGTCAGCTACTTACCGCCAAAGAACTGAGGATAAATATAACTTGAAAAAAAAAAAAAAGAAAAAAAAAAAAATTAAGGGGATGGCAATTTGAACAGCTTAATGTTTCTTCAAAGGCTAAGTGATGGAAAGCAGTGCTGAAGTAAATTGACAACTCAGAATTAACTGGGTGCTGGCAGAGCTCAGGTAAAGGTTTGACGGTAACATGAGCTCTCCAAAGTGTTTCCAAACTGAAGTATTATGAAAAGGTAAATTATGTTTTGTATTCATGACTGAAAGCATTTTATTTTAAAGCGCTGCCGATGCTGTCAAGGTGGAGATTCGAGCTTTATGTACAGTGCCTCTAGCCCTGTGATGTGAGTGAGGCAACATGACAGCTTGTAATAAGTAATTTTTATACAGTTGCATTTATCACTCAAGTAGGCTTGGCAATATTAAACACAGACCTTAAAATGCTGCAGAAGAGGAAAGACAGGGGCTGGAGGCCATGTGTTCTCTGTATGTGTGTGTGTATGTGTGTGTGTGTGTGTGTGCTCTTGCATGCCTGTGTGTTTGTAACTTCTTTCTTTTTTTTTTTTTTTTTTTTTCTTTCTCCAGGCCCACTCCTGTTAATGTGGCACTTTTTAAGATATGCGCCGAAATGCTTCCAAATTGTTAATACGTCACTAAAAGGTTACAAATGAAATGACCCCATTTAGCCCAAAGGATGTTATTTTAGGCTTTAATGAATTAGACATTGCAACCATTTTCAGGCAAAAATCAATTGCTTCAATTAACAAATTTGCAAGACTCCAAATATTTACAAAATAAAGGCATAGAAACCACTTTCTCTGTTTTCTTGGCTTACTCCCTACTCTGTTTCCTCATTAACATCTTTGTTTCCATGAAAGTGTGAAGCATCAGCTCTTTCTCTGGTCTTGTGAAGGCCAAAGTGTTGACAATCTTCTTGTTCTTTAGAGCCAGCTCTTTTCTGTTTCAATAGTTATTGTCTTTGTTGGGTGGGCTTTTTGGTTGTTTAATTTTTTTAATTTTTTTTTTGGGGGGGGTGTTTTTTTGATTTTGGTTGGGTTTTTTTTTGTCATTAATAGTTCAGGACAAGTTAAAAGAAGTGGAGGATACCCCTTCCCTCTCAGGGAAAGAAAAATACAGTCAAATATGTCATTTGTGGAAGAAAATTTTACAAAAAGAGAAGGAAATTCATTTTATATGACTGCAGTGAGAAGGGAATTTCCCTCTATTCATAGGATTTACAGGAATTGCTGCTTGAGTCTGAACCAAGGGGAACCAAGAATCTCTGAGCCAAATGGCAGCTCTTAAACCTGCTCCAGCAGAGCCCTGGGATATGGTTTGGTTTGCAAGGAGTTACAAATTTCAGTGGGTTCCAGTGAATTCAGACATATAATGCTGAAATAACGTCAGATTGGAGGGGAAAAAAAAAAAAAAAAAAAAAAAAAGAAAGAAAAAAAAAAAAAGAGGAACAAAAAAGGACCTGTCTCCATTATTATTCATATGACCCAGATGAGAAAATTATGCATTTGCAGTGGGAGGTGTGTCTAACACGGGCATGGTGGCTGCCTCGGGACATGGCTGGATGGGGAGAGCAGGACTGGCAGCTCAGAGGATCTGGGTGTCTTCTCTATTAGACAGATGAAAGAAAGAGCTGATTGTTCTGTGTATTCCATGCTTATTCCAAGGTAAGAGAGAGTGGCAAATACACAAAGGTGGAGTTTGCCCCATCCCTGGAAGCGTTCCAGGCCAGGTTGGACAGAGCTTGGAGCAACCTGGGGTGGTGGAAGGTGTCCCTGCCCCTAGCAGGGTGTTGAAACTGGATGATTTTTTAGGTTCCTTCCAACCCAAACCATTCCATGATTTGTCTTTACAGCACTGATGATTCATGAGTATCAGCGGAATATGAAGAGAATAAAGAAACAGTCAATAAATGCTGGGAGTGAACATATGTTAGAGATTTTGAAAATGAGTTCATTAACTGCAGAAGAAACTAGATCTTCCAAATAAGTCTCCACAACCAGTTTGATCATGAGTTTCAAGGTTTCCTTTGTAATTTTTGTTATATTTGTTAGAAGATTAAAATGAAGACTATCTTTTTTTCCCCCAGGAAAGCATGGCTAGTATAGGTTTGTTGTGAAGTTATGCTGCTTTTTCTTTTCCTCTGACAATTGCTAAAAAAGACCAAAAAAACCCTCAAAAAACAAAAGCAAACAAAAAAACCCCTGCTTTTGAGTAAAAAAAAAAAACCCTTCAGTTTTCTGTTTCATATTATGAAGAGGAGATTAGACACTAAAACTCAGTTATGGCTAGATGTTAAGCAATATATTTTAGTAAAACCTGGAAAAGTTGCAGTCTTCAGTAGTTCATACTTTAAAAAATAAATTAAATTAACATCAGCCAAAAATTACTATGGTACATTTGATTTTTCTTGGAAGAGCAAAAGACTAAGTGACCTCATCCAGTAGTCCATGGCCTGAGATTGGCTTCCATCAGAAGAGGTTTTCCAAATCTCCAGACATTTTTGGAAAATGAGGCTACATGTGATATAATTTTGACAAAACTGAAGAGATCTTGAGGTTGAAGTTTATTTTATTGATCCTAAGATGTCTACATTACACATGGTCACACTTAACTTAGTTATTGGGATTCCTTAATAGAAAGCAGAGAGAAACACCCCATTTAAAGGTACAAATGTCTGACCTACTGACGTGTTTACTTTTGGCCAGGTACATCTCATTGTGGTCATGTAACGCATGCCATTAATGCAGTCACACAATTCATACAATCACAGAATGGTTGGGTTGGAAAGAAGCTGAAAGATCATCCCATTCCAACCCCCTGCCATGGGCAGGGGCACTTTCCACTATCTCAGGTTGCTCCAAGCCCCATCCAACCTGGCCTTGGACACTGCCAGGGATCCAGGGGCAGCCACAGCTTCTCTGGGCAACCTGAGCCAGGGCTTCACCAGTCTCTCAGGAATTAAGTTCTCCCTAATATCCCTTCTAAACCTACTGTCCGTCAGTTTGAATCCATTCGCCCTCATCCTATCTCCCCAGGCCCTTATAAAATTTATTTCTCCTTCTTTCCTATAGACTCCCTTCAGGTACTGAAAGGCAGAAATTAGATCACTCCAAGCCTTCTCTTTTCCAGGCTGAGCAATCCCAATTGTCCCAGGCTACCTCCATACCAGAGTTGCTTCACCCCCCTGATCATCTCAGTGCCCTCCTCTGGAGTCACTCCAACAACTCTGTGTGTTCCTTGTGCTGGGGATCCCAGAGCTGAAGACAGGATTCCAGGTATGTCTAGCTAAGAATAAGTTGACAAAGAGCACGAATAGAGGTGAACATGGTCATAAATATTGGGAGGTTGGATGCTATAAATAAGGGAGATTCAAGTGGAGAACGTACTTTTGTGATTAATCTTTTATACCTCTGCCATCCTTGGATTCTTCCTGGAGAGATGCTTGGTACTTCTGTGGATCTGACATGCTGTGTGGCAGCTCCTCCTATCGTATCTCTTACAACCTGACAATTAAGAGCTAAACAGCAATAAAAGTGATAAATTCAATCTTGCACATTAGAATCAAATCTATTGTTATTTCAGACCCTCCAAACCCCAAGGTGGGTGCCAAGAAGGGCTGTTGTGCTTTTTCTCAAGCAAAGAAGAATATCTCATGTGGGTTGTTGGATCATGTGGATTTATTGCACAACCTGTGAACAAACTATGAATGTTCTTGATCTAGCCCTTTTGCCTGTACATCACTATTTGCACCACAAAAACAAAACATACACCTTTGCTTTGGTCCCATGAACACTATCCCAATTTTGAGCTCAATTCCTACTGATTGTGTGTAGTCATGTTGTATCTTCTTGTTCAACCAATATATCCAATGATGTAAACATTATTTAAATAGTCTATGCAGTTTGTATTCCAAGTGAATCCATGCAGCTATCCTTGTAGAAGAACTTGCACACCTGGAGGTTAACATCTGTCTCAACAGAAAATTCATTTTTTTTTAGCTAACAAGACCCTGTCATTGCAATAAATGAATTATGAAAAATGTCTGTTGGTAATCATGTGCACAAAAAGCTGCAAGAGATTCTCGACCATGGAGGATGGGAACAGTGTTCAGCTGTCCATAACATAGACCTCTGCAGTGAAAATATCTACAAATCAGCTAGCATGAGCAATTTTCTATTTTTAAGAAAAGACTGTCACATTTAGACCAGTTTACTTGATAAGAATTTAAGGATTATCTGTACCGAACCCAGATACCATATTTTTTCTCATTTAACTTCCTAAGGGATCTAAAGACAGCCAGGCTGTCTGTAGCTCTGCAGTACAGACCTCTGCACTGTGAATCCAACCCATCCTATTTCAGAGCTCTGTAAAATTGCACAAAGATGTGGTTTATGCAGAACTAATCACAGCAAAAGAAATCACAGGGTTTAAAGTTACATTCCTTAAAGTACACAATAGGAGAAGGACCTGAAGCCCACAAGGTTGGTTTGACCAGTAGTCCTTTTGCTGGAACCACCAGTCACATGGCAGTACATCTATTTCTAATAGTGCCTCTGTGTTAAAGAGGCATAAATCTACAACATTTCCAGCAAAAGGAACTCAGGTTGTTTCACATATGACATGGAACAATATATGCCTAATATAGGAAAACTTAATTGTGATTGAATTCAAAATGGGTTGAATACTCCCACTGAAAAGATTCCTCTTCACATCTCCAGAAATTTATTTTTTTAGGGTATTTGCAAGCATTGAATAAGAAATTCTCATGGCAGGGGGTTGGAATGAGATGAATTTAAAGGTCTTTAAGGTCTTTAAGTCCATTTCGACTCAAAACCATTCCACAATTGTATGAAATTAAGTCATGGTGAAAAATTAACAGGTATTTTGCTACTGCAGAGGTGCATGAATAATAACCAAGAATAAAATAATATAATAATAAAATAAAATCTTTTATACATTAAAACAAAACAAAGCAAAAAATCTAAGGAAATGGCCTATGTAAGCCACGTGTGTGACTCATGCATTCATGTGTAAGTGGTTTTATTGAGAGAACAAAGGATGTTCCTGGACATTCCCATCACATTACAAAGCTGGCGTTCCAAGAATAATATGCCTGAGAATAAAATAATAATTATAAAACCACAAATGAAATCAAAGCAGTGCTGCTGAAAGCCTTAAGCACCACAGGTTTACGAGGCATGTAAATATAGCAGCTTGGATAAAGATGTAAACCCTTACACTGCACCCTTTAAAATCTCACACTTCAGAGGCCAGTGGAAATACATTGGGCTGAAAATGTGGGTAGATAATCGCTGGATCTCTGCAAAGAAATATTGTTCATTTTCTTTTAAAGCTGTGTGAATACATGCAAGCTCAAATTAAGGAGAGCAGATAACCAACTGCACGCTGGAGATGAGCAGGCTGCTTAAAGCGACCACATAATCGGTGAAGCTTTAAAAAAGGAAGAAAACAGCTTGAGGCCTTTCTCCTTCTTCCTCTAGAATGTGACATCATTGTATATGACACAACACCTTGGAAGGAACCATATGGGGAAATGCAGACATGTTGTTAACTAAATGTGAGCTCCTTCATGATGAAAAAATCTTGTTGCTGGCCAAAGCCTGGATGGTCTCAGAAAAAGCACAGTTTATATAGTGGAACTGACAGTTCCACTTCAAGGACATTTTTTTTTCATGTCTAATGCCCTTTCTGTGCAAGATTTAGAAAGGCATACCAGGAATATAATACTGGATTTTATACAGATCCAATAAAAAATGGTTGATTATTTGGGTTTTTGCTTGTTTACAGAATTGAATTTTAGATCTCTAAACTCATTATTTGTTGTCAGCTATTCCACTGATTTAAGGAATATATATATGTATCTTAATCCAACCTTGTAATATCTCTTTAGACTGGTCTTTGTATGCTTTTTTTGTCATTAATCATTAATTTCTCTAAATTATAAAATCAAAGAATTATTTGGGTTGGAAGAGATGCTAAAGCTCATCCAGTTCCAACCCCCTGCCATGAGCAGGGACACTTTCCACTATCCCAGGTTGCTCCAAGCCCCATCCAGCCTGGTCTTGGACACTTCCAGGGATGCAGGGGCAGCCACAGCTTCTCTGGCTAACTTGCCAATACATTTTTGACCTTACTGAAGTTTTGGATTTGAGTTTATATCTAAAAGCTAAATTTTAAAAAAATTTCATTGAAATCTTTGTCATCAGTAGCAGTAAGAGCACAGGTTGTAGTAGTAGCAGCAATAATTGTAATAACAGTGAATTTAACTGAATACAATGAAAACTGGCAATAACTATTTTCAGGGTTGCTCAGATAGTTTAAGGATTGTCTCTGAGCATAAGAATAAAACCTCTCAGCTTTAACCCTGAGCTTTTATCATGAATATCCACATTCACGGGCACAGCAACTGGTTCCAAAGTTGTCTTATGTGATTTCAGCAGAACAGGTGATCCAGACAGCTTTAGATTGTGAGTGTTAATAGATGAGAAAAGGGTAAAATTGAAATGAGGAAACTGCCTGAACAAGTTTGGTTTTGGTTTTGTTTTGTTATTTATGGTGGGGTTTTTTGTGCATTAAAAATTACAAGAACTGCAGTTTAAAGTTAAAAGAATTTCCCATGGAACACAACATTTGCATTTCTGTGAGCCCATAAAAATAATGGGATGGGAATCAGGAATTTCTCAGAGTTCCACTATGAGATATTGCATCTTGTCTTTAGTCCCTAAATTCAAAAAGATGATGGACCCAATTCAGAAAACTTTGCCATTCATCTAGGTTGAAATACCACAGAAACCCATGAATATAATTGGAACTACTTAGATAAAATTAGACATTTTATTTTTTCTCTTCATTAGAGACTGAAATCTATACTCAGTTTTAATGATCCATCTCATGAAAATGAGTCATGAAAGCACCTAATCATGGGCTTGATTTTTATTTAAGTCTGTGATTAAATTCCATAGAAATTAGCAAAATTTAAGCTTGCCTTTAGGATTTACAATCAGCTTAGGTGCCTTCTTGGTTAGCTACCTTGTCCTGAATGATTTTTGTTAGGCTTTGAGGGTTTGGGATTCAGAAGGAAGATATTGTTCTTTCATTTCACAATTTCATCATGTGCCAGGACACCCAAAAAAGGGGAGGGGGAAATAAATCAACTGAGGACTGGTTGAGGTTGAGGACTTGCAACCAGAATATTTTTTTTTCTTTTATTTAAGCTTTTACATGCAAAATTACTTATATTTTCACTCCCCCATGTAAGCCTGATGTATTCAGACTAACATAGCTCCAGCAACTGCAGGCCAACTCCATCTCTGGGGTAAATGCATGGCCTGGAGGGATATATTTGATTCATAATGGCTAGAGCTGAATTATAGTGAGTGCTGGAGTGTTATTTATGTTATATCTGAAAGTTCATTGAAATTATTTAGATCCAGATCCCCTCAAAGGATAGAAGCACAACACAGGTTAGATTTATGTGGCCAAGTCCAGGTGAGTGATCCACAAGCTCTGCCTCAAAGCAGAGGTCCCTCCACTTGCACCAGTAATTTTCTGTGCAGGTCCAAAGGCCTTGTCTGGAGCCAGCACAGGGAATTAACTCTGCAGACCATTTCCCTTTAACTGGGATTCACATCTAATCTTAGCTGAGATTTACAAACTGGGTAGTAGCAGACCTATGTCTCCAGTGTTTCGGGCAAGAACCCTGAAACCACTCAGAGTCCTCCACATGGGAATGGAAAGCCTGGCACCATTAAAAAAAAAAAAAAAAAAAAAAAAAAACAAAAAAAAAAAAAAAAAAAAAAAAAAAAAAAAAAAAAAAAAAAAAACAAACAAGAAAAAACCCACAAACAAAACAAAACAAAACAACCCACTAAATTTAAAAAAAGAAAAAAAAAAAAACCACCAAATTCCTTACATTTCCTGGAAGTGTGGGTTTATCCATGGGCACTCCTGGGCTCTCATTCTGTGTGCTAAGATCACAGGAAGGAACTGTAAAATTGGGAAAAGAGGAGGGGAAAGAACTGTAAGAAACTGAGGATTTTCCATCCCATTTACATATTGTGCTATTCTGCAGAAGGAGGTGCAAAATCTTTGGGGCCAGAGAAAATAAAAAACATTATATTCATCATGATTCAGGATTACCTGCATAGAAAAAAAATCTCAATTTCCATTAAAGTACATACAACATAATCTAGGATAAAATAATGACTAAATGAGCTAAAAGCACTGTGAAATATAGCCAAAATTGGATTTTAGAATAAGTAATAAAAAAATAATAATAAAAAAAAAACTTTAAGACAAAAGTGCTGCTAAAGAAAAATATCTTAAAAATCATAATGTTTTCCTCCATAAAATTCTGAAGTGGAATTTAATTTTTTTTTATTTACATTGTATCTCATTTTATGCTCCTTTCATTTCCTTATGTTTTGTTGTCTTATTTTGTATTTATTTATTTATAAATTTTTTATTACATGTTTTTCTTCTTAATTTATATCACAATTAAAATCCTGTAACTTAAAATGAAATTGGAAATGAAGTTTTAGAAGCAATTGATTCTCATTCTTCCTTTCCTGTTGTGTCTCCAATGGACAAGTGGGATGATCCATTGTGATATCTTTCAACCTTATCCACTCTCTGAAAAAATCCTAAAAGCAGTATTTTGTGATCCTAATGTGAAGACTTTCTGAATTGTTAAAATATTAAATCATCCACTGGAATATCCAGCTGCAAAATAATTTCTGAAACACTAATTTATTCACTATTAGGATCATCATTGCCATTAGAAGGTAAAGTTAGATATGCAGTCAGAAACTGTGATTGCACTGGGCTTAATGTTTGCCAGTCATTATCTGGGAGAGTTCAGAAATGAAAAGAGAAGTGTTAGAATGAAAATTAGGATACAGAGCAGGTAAATCACTCAGCCCGATATTGCTTCATTTTGAATGTGTAAGGTGCAGTACATTTGTAGATATGTAATATTTGCAGATAATTAGCAGCAAATATTCACCATGAGTCATCAGATAAGGGGTCTTTGGAGAGGAAAGCTCTTCAAAATGAAAGCTGAAACTGGGATTCCTGTATCTGTGCTCTGGCATTTATTAAAATTATGTGAATTTCGTAGGAGCAAAGATCTGAAAGAGATCCTGTCCCCAGATCAACAGCTGCAATCTCCTGCTCTGCCAGCGAATACCTGACACCTTCTCTGAACAGGTTTTGCAGTTAAATATAGTATT
>VWZN01017418.1:82126-109125 GCA_013396955.1 Regulus satrapa | reverse complement strand
AACTGTGACTGCCCCATCCAGCAACTGTAAAATAATGGATGTTGTAAGGGACCTTCAAGATCACCTCATTTCAACTCCCCCCCATGGGTAGGGATACCTACCACTAGACCAGGTTGCTCCAAACCCCATCCAACCTGGGACTTGAATGCTTCCATCCATTTGTTTCTCTCCTGGTTGCAAAGGTAGAGCTCTCAGACAGGCTCTTCCCACATCCACAAGTAACCATTCTTTTATCTTTGGATATAGCAGAGAAGAAGTTTGCTCTTGAAAAAAAAAAAAAAAAATTAAAAAAAAAAAAGGAAAAGTGAATTTTACAAAGCTGAAAGAGAGCTGAATGCTCTGAATGCCTACACACAGCCTGTCCTGCTGCCTCTGAAACACCACAGCCTATTTCAGGCATGTGTTTCTTTGTTCTAAAAGAACTTGACAATCTTGAAGGACATTTTCAAGAAGGAAAGGACCTTCATTACAAGTTTAAATGCTAGTAGGCAGGAGATGTGTTTTCTGGAGGAGGTAACTGGCACCTTTTTTATATTTCCTGACAATTTGACCTTAAATTGAAAAGGACTTGAAATCATATTTAGGAAAAGCTATTGTAAAAATAGAAAAGTCAGACTTACACCTTGTTCATAATAATAACAGCATCTAGTTCCTATGGAATATTCTTTGGCATTTCATCTGGAATGCTTTTATTGAAATAGCAAATGCCTTCCCTCCACTTCACAAAAGTAGAACTTAATTGAACATGAGAAAAGAGGAGATAAAAAAAAAAGACGAGATGCATGAGAATATTTAATAAATAAGTAGCACATCCATAATGTGGTATGTCGACCTTGGATGGCTCCAGAGTAGTCTGGTCTAGTGGAAGGTGTCCCTGTCCATGGCAGGGGGTTGGAATGAGATGAGCTTCAAGGTCCCTTCTAACCCAAACTAATTTAGATTCTATGATTCCATCCACGGGACAGAGGGAGAAAATAATGATGGGTCAAGATGAAAACAGAAGGAACTCTCATCAGTCACCTTCACAGATGGAACAGGCTTAATTTTAGAAAGATTAATTTAATTTGCAGCCAATGGATTACACAGTAGAACCAAAAAACCTGAAAACATCCCTCCTACTCCTTCCTTATATCCAGCCTTAATTTCATCACATCCTATGCAGACTCTGGAAAGATAAATCAGAAGAATCATAAAATGGCAAATTGTTTTGGGCTGGAAAAGGCGTTAAAGATCATCTAGTTCCACCCTTGCCTTAGGCAGAGGAGCCTTCCACTGTCCCAGGTTGCTCCAGTCTGGCTTTGGACACTTCCAGGGACTCAGGGGCAGCCACAGCTTCTCTGGGCACCCTGTGCCAGGGCCTGGCTACCCTCACGGGGAACAATATCTCCCTAACATGTAATTTATTTCTCACAGTTTGAAACGGTTACCCCATGTTCTATCACTATCTGCCTGTGTGAAAAGTCACTCTCCCTCTCTTTCACAAGCTCCCTGTCCTTACTGGGAGGCCAAAATGAGATGTCCTCAAAATCTTCTCCAGTCCCAGTCTGGACCTTTGTGACCACCACACAACTTGCTCTGTGGCAAGATTTCCATTTGGCTTCTGTTCCACAATGGCATTTTTTCATCTCCCTCCCCAGTCTGCATCTAACTCACAAAACAAACTGTTCCAGTTCAAGCTCATTAAATTCAACCCAGAATAAAAATCATTCAAGTTGCTAATTCACCCCTGAACTTTTCAGAGCTGGACATTAAAGCCCACTACCTGCCTATCACACACCACTCTTACAGATTTCCCTCAGTGCAATCAATTTCTCCCTCTGCCGTGCTGGTTGTTGCTGCAATAGTCACTTTTTGTCATTTTCTATAAAGTGCAAATGCTACAGGCCCTTCAGACACTGTCTGCTCTACACACACGGTGAACCCACCTTTAAAAATGTTTCTCATAAATCTTTTCTGTCACCTCTGCTTTGCTAACATTAAATTGAAAAGAGGGGGAAGGGGAAGGAAAAGATCCTCTAAAATAGTATTCTGGGTTTTGCTTTATAACAATTTATTATTTTTTATTATTTTCCTTTATTTTATTTTTAACCATAAGCTAGCTTTTTTTTTTTTTTTTTTACGTTGAAAAGCCAAGTTATTATTTCCTGGAGGTTTACACTCAAACCTCAGATTGTCAGTTCATTTAATGTCACTTTATTTTATGCTTGATGCCAGTTTTAAGGCTCAGCAAGAACTGACAATGCAACCCTTTCATGGCATCAGCTGACTATGTTTTCTTTGACAGCAAGATTTCAAATCAAGAATTTAATAAACTAGTAGCTCTTCCAGTTAGTGGTGAAATGTTCTTTCAATTCTACCACTTAAAGAACATCAAACAGACCTCAGCTACACAGCAGAGATTACAGCTAAACCAGAAATGCAGCTGATTTACATTCACAGGATCACCAGGGTTTGACTGTTAGGGAGGGAAAAGATGAAGAAACATAATTTTACTTAAAGTTCATGTGAGTGTGCAGATGTCTGTAAGCAGACTACATGTACAGAGGCACAGAAAAAAAAAAGAAAAAGGACAAGAGACTGGAGATGATGCATTCAGTGGTTAAGTTACCCATTTGTGAGTGTGCTCAGTAGGAAAGAGGCAGCCTCGAGGAGCTCACATGCTGAGTGATCTGGGAAAAGGTGTTAGTCTCTCTCAGACTGGTGACATCGACTCCAGGCCCTTCCTTACTGAGGTTAACACTGGATTCTGCTGAGTTGCAACCCCTTACACCACTTTGCAGTCACTGACTGACCTATCTTCCATCCCAGCTTCCCATATCACACTTCTGAGTCTGGCCGAGTGTTCACACAGCCAGAGGGGGAGAAATGTCAAAAACCTCCACCTGTGAAGCCTAAAGGGCCCTTTAAAAGTACTCAATGAAAACCACCCTGTGTGTGCCTTTCCCTGCCCGCAGGGACATGTGGCCACTGGGAAAGGTGATGGAGAAGAGCAGCAAATTTTCTTGCTAGTCCACAGACACACTGTTGAGTTTCAGGTGTAAAGACATTGATCAGTTAATGGCCAAGGGATGCACTACTCCACCTGGCACAGCTGGACTGAGCTGGCGTTAGAGTATCCCATAAACCAGGCAAAACTGGGTCTGAGGAAGACCAGAGAAGCTGTGGATGCCCCATCCCTGGAAGTGTTCAAGGCCAGGCTGGATGCAGCTCTGAGGAAGCTGGTCTAGTGGAAAGTGTCCCTGCCCATGGCAGGGGTTGGAACAAAGTCATTTTGAAGATCCCTTCCCACCCAAACCATTCCGTGAGTCCCAGAAACGGGGTGTTTCTAGGCCATGCTTATTTATATTTATATATGCATTTAGGGAACTGTGCTGAAGTCAGGGGTGGTTTTAAATTCCTGACATACTTCACAGATTAAATAGTTGGTCACTAAACTTCCTGGAAAACAGAGTATTTCTCAGGTCTGTTTCAGCTCTTTATTCCCTGAGCCCTTATTATTTCTTACAGAACTGGTGATGATGACTCTTGCACTGAATCAGATTTTTCATCTTTCTGCTTGCAGCTAGCAAGTCCAAATCCAGCAGAACTAAGTTTGGACTTCTCCCCGAGAGAAATTTTTTTACTCCTCCACCATTGTCTCTCCATTTCTGCTCCATCTTACAACTTATCCAAGCAGTGCTCACCCACCTCTTCTCAGGAGGAATATGTTTCTTGAAAGCAAACACCTTAATTGATGTTACTTAACTGAACCTACAGGCCTATCCACATAACAATGCTCACCAAAATTAATCAGAATTAGCTTTTTAAAGTGGATTAATTAAACTACTTTAAACTCCAATGTGGACACCTTTGTTTGAAATTAAAGAGGCTTAATTCAATTTAACTGAATTAACTTTCAAAGTAAATTAAGGAAAATTGAATTATAGCCATTCCAGTCCACACAGGGATTTAGATTCATATGTGGAGGTCTCCCATCACATCAATGGAGCAAACAGCTGTAAAGAGCTGCTGACATCTCCCAGGTTTTTATTGCCACCTCATTACCAGAAGTTACCAATTCTACTAGATCTCCTGGACTAAAATCAGCAGAACAGAAGTTATAAGTGTAATTATCCACTGAAGTTTGGTCAGGTAGTTTTGAAACCTTTCTTCATTAGCAGCTAATTCATCGAAAACAAGCAGTCGAGACAGCTGGACATATATTCCCTGTAAGGGAGGTGGTTACATCTGGTGGGGGATCAGAATGAAAAACCAGAGTGGTAATATCTTAGATCAACCCTAAATTTCCAAAAAATAATCACTGGAAACCCCTGAACATCTCAGAATAAGTCTTCAGAGAGTTCTCAAGATGGTTAAGTAATAAAAGGACTTTACAGAAATATTTTCTGTAAAATATTGTACAATATTGTTTTTGGAAGTTTACTTCCCTAGATGGTGTTTCTCTAGAATTAGTGTCCTTATGGCTGCAATCAAATCAACGCTGACTAAAACCAGGAAAATCTAAACAAAGAAAAAAGAATAATTAACCAATTTTGCTTACTTAATCTATAATTAAAAATTCTAGATTTTTAACTTAAATATTAAGGCACATGCTGATTTTGCTGGTTCCTTGTCTTCTGAGAATTCTACCTTGCTTTGCCTGGAGAGCTTTTGTCTGTGCACATCCATTTCAAAGAAGCCATTTACAAATTCCAAGTCATCCCTCTCCAGCTTCCCTGCAATAAGAGGGAAAGAATGTGATAGCCAGCATCACACCCAACCAGAAAGCTGCACTGGATTGAAATGTACAGGCCCTGTAACAGATGGGGAAAAGCCATTTAGATGTATTTTGCAGAAAAATCCGTTTAATAAATTGTCAACCTTTCTAGTTTTATTTTCCTGGTTCAGATTTTGCCTATCACAGACCAGGTTGTTTGGTTACACTAAGATTTGAATAGCCCCTTTACTAAAAACCTGGTTTTGATGGATTGCAAGTTTATTTCATGGAATCATAGGGGGTCACTCAAAGCCTAATCCAGCCTGACCTTGAACACTTTCAGTGATGGGACATCCAACCTTTTCCTGGGCAACCTGTGCCAGTGTTCAGACACTCTTACAGTAACAATTAATTCCTGATGTACAGAGAAACATCCTGTGTTTCCCTGTGTGCTCATGGCCTCTGGAACCTGGTACAGAGCCTATCTCTGCCCCCTTTGCACCCTCCCTGTGGGTATAAAACAAAATTCATAGTAGAAGAGATCACAAAAGTCCATCTTCAGGAAGAAATTAAAATTTCTTTTTAATCTCTGCAGTTAAAAATCCTTGCTTGGGCCAATGAATTCAAATCAGCACCTCCACAGAGCTATTGAGTCCTTCTTAGGACTGTCCATGAGGGCCAGATGACACCGACCTCTTTCTGCTGACTTCCAGAGCACATCTAAGGAGTCAGCTTAGCTAGGACTCAACTTCTCCCTGGTTAAAACTACATTGGATCCTTCCAGTTTCAGTGCCCAACCACTTTCTGGTGGAAAAACCTTTTCTTAATATCCACCCCAAACCCTTCCTGGCACAGCTTCATACCCTTCCAGCATTTGGCTGGCAGCCATAAGAGAAACTGAAAGTATGACCAGCATTGGTGTCATTCAAATTCTCTGTGATTGCAGCTCACTGTAGATTATGCAGGGGTGTTGCTATTTCCTGTATGCATATTTGATACAAACAACAGCTCCAAAACAGCCCATACTGCAACAAGAGATCATTTCAAAATAATGAAAATGTCAATTTTAGACCACAGTAGGGTTAAACTTGTCTTTGCTGCTTGACCCAATAAATACTCAAATATTCAGGTCCCTGTAAAAAAAGAGAAGATGACTTCTCTTAGGTTATTTATTAATTATTATATTTTTATTCAAGTGGATATTTTGAAGGGAGAGATATATTTATTTCTAAACATTGATCACAACGGCACAGAAATTAAACACAAAAAACAAACTCCATTTAGGCAGAAGTGTAATTCTGTTAACAGTCAAGTCCTAAACAAGTTTCTATTTTTTTCAATAAGTGAAACATTGCCCAATAGGTAGCTCTGAGATGAGAAATTAACAGTTCCTCTCCACAGAAAATTGGAACTATTTTCTCCCATCCTGTTTGAAGTCAGTTTCATTGCACCACAAGTTGACTTCGGGAGTGAACCAAAACCCATTTGTGTCATCGGGGCTAAGATTTGCATCTCTTCACTTTAGACAGGGAGAAGCCAGACTCCTCATCCAAGCTCCTTACCCCAGGCTCCTGTCAGAGTCAATGGAGGGAAGCCTTCTGAGACAGATTCATTCTATTTATCTCAGGATACATGAATCACCTTAAGAGGAACTTGTTGCTCTTTTCTGACTATAAACTGAGCCGTAGGGTGGCAGATTCAGGTTTAAGTAACTTGCTTGCAGTTATTTAACTTAGGGCACATGAGTTTCACCCTGGGAAGCTTATATTTTATTTCTCCAAGCTGCAGACCTGATTTTATGTACCTCCAGTAGCTCCAAATATCCTTTGCAAGCCACTTCAGATGTGGAAACACAGTCTTTGTCCTTATACTGAAATATAAAGAATATATTATACAGTTTTGCCATAACAATCACAACGGTTTACAAGTAAAGTACCTTCTATACCCAAGAATTAAACTTGATTTTTGTCTGCCTACCTTCACTTTGTTTTTTCCCATTCACTCACCCTTCTGTTTGTGATCTAGTACTTTCTCCTACTTCTGTGTGTATGGGCAAGCTGTTGCATGTGCTGATGGGCCAGCAGGCTGCTTTCTCCCTGGAATAAGCAAAGAAGGGATTAAATTATCTTTCCCATGGTGAGGGCATTGTTGGTTATCTTTCCTTTCCCCAGCTGCCAGCTTCCACAAAACTTGTCAGGACATCATATCTCTGAGACATCTATTCCTCTTGGTCAAATGTGCTTAAAATCAACCCATGTGTTTGAAAATGAGTTGAGGGAGGAAGAAGAGGATCTGAACATATTGTTGGGCAGGACATATTCCTTTAATATTAGACTAATCATATGCTTCCTCTCCCCTGAGAAATCTGGTAAGATTTCTAGAATATTTGTACTTATAAAGGCAAGTCATTATTACCTTATTTTTGGTACAGTTCCTCTCTTTTTGGTGCAACTCCTCTCTTTGAGGAATACAGAAGCTTCACTGACATATAAGCTAAATCAAAAAAAACTTTTTTTTTTTTTTTTTCCCTTGCTGTACTGGCAAAATAGCTTTCTCAGATGTTCCAGTTTCTCTTCAGCTCTATTCTGCAGGACAGATATCGCCACATATTTACTTTTTACCTACTGGGCTCACTTTTCCCCCTCCTCACCTCCCTGGGAATGCCTCAGTTTGTTATGCCCTGAAACACAAAGCATTAACAGCCTTTTAGAGAGTGCCAACACATGGTGGAGGTAGCTACCTGCTCTGTTTTCCATAAAACAGGTGTTAATAGGCTCTAGAGGGGTCCCTCAGTAAAGACACGGAGGAGTTCAAGCATTTATTGACTGGTTTGTATCTTGTAGAAATATTTGAAGTGGAACACAGGAGATGTAGAGAAAAGCCACACAAATGAGAAGCTACTAATGAAGTGTTTTTACAGTTGGGGTTCAATGTGTGAGCTTGTAAAAGCTGATTAACTACTATTGTGTTTTCATCTAACTGGTTTGATAATTTGTTGGTTAAATGGCTCAGCTGAGAAACCAGTGAGTGTCCTTGGAAACATGCTGGTGCAAGAGTTAAAGCCTTGAATCCACACAGAGGGGGCAAGTTTATGTTGTGGATCCATGATCCACTTCTCTTTTAATAGGTGAAAGAAAGAAGTGTCTGAAAAAATCATGTTTTGCACCTACAATTTTGCTTTTGAGCCTATTCCAATCATTAAAATTAAACTCTTTAATTTCTCTTTTTTATAATAAAGGCAATTAAATCGCCTTTATGTTGATTCTCTTCTTGTTCTTCTTTCATTCTTCAATATTTCCTTTTCTCATTCACTTTCCTTCTCTGTGTCTCTCTTTTTCTCCCACCTCCATTTAATGACTCTGCTTAGAAGAGATTATTCTGGGTTGGTTTAACAATTAACTCGAAACTGGTAAATATCACATTAGTGCAACAGCAATACAATACAGGAGGCTTAATAAAAAACAGTCTGGAAAATCTACAAATATCACTTTTCAAAACAATAGCTGGAAATCTGATGTAGGGGGCGAATAGAAGTTGTGGAAGTTTATTTTTCTTTTATGCTCTCCTTCTTTTCTAAAATCCTCCCTCATTCTAAATTCAATTCTTGCCACTTTAAGACTGTAAAACCTGTTATCTAAAGTAAGAGCTGGGATTTTTATGGCTTTACTGCATGTGTATCTCCCTAAGCCAATAGATGCTTTTAAATCCTACTGATTTTAGCCTGGTGGTGGACTTGACTGTCAGTAAAGCTGAGATAGAACCTGGTAGTAAACAGGTACTGAGTTAAATTAGTCCTCATGAATGACTATTTTGTTTCTCAGACATGCCAGAAAGAATTCTGCAAATAGATTTGGTGTACTGAACCCATCTCTAACAAACTGAAGAACCAGGCTCTTTAAAGATAGGCGGACTGAAAATTCAGAATCAAGAAATCAGTGTGAAAAGTTGGGGGGGTGAGAGGTCCTTTGCAGAAAATAAAAGCCAAGTTGCAAAGCCAACCCTCACATAATGATTTCACTCTGAAAATGCCTGTGGGGCCCTGTTGGGGGTTGCAGCTTCTGGTTTTTATGTCTTCCTCCAGGAAGATTTGGATTTCCCAGTCACATTGAATCTCTCTTGATGCTGTAAGATGTAGGACCCCAGGACACGACCACTGTCCCTCACTTTGAGAGAAGAGCCTCTGTTCTATCGAGTATTACAAGCATTTCTCAGTTGAAATAGGCTGATTTTTATCCAGGTTTTGACTAATAGTCTAAATAATTAACTTTATTATTTTTCCATTTTCCAATCAATTCTACTAAGAAATCAAAAATCCCAGAAGAAGTCACACAGCCATAGAGAACGCTAAAGATGTCAATTCACTTTTTCAAGTGGAGTTCATAAAAATGGGGAGCAGATTCACAGTCACTACTAAAGTTTTATTCTTCCCTTTTTTCGCCAAAGGAAAAGGAAGTTAAAAATTAAAAATAAAGAAAAAAAGTTCAATAAATTAATGGAAATATTTTGTTTGCAATGGATATCTGGAGGACATAGTGCAATGTCAACTCAAATCAGGACGAACTTCAAGACTTCAAGAAGATGACCAAGGTCTTGTCCAGTTTGGTTTTCATATCTCTAAAGGTGAAGTTCTACTGCCTGATAATTCTCTTTTTTTTTTTTTTTTTTTTTNNNTTATTTTTTTTTTTTTTTTTTTTTTTTTTTTTTTTTTAATATCTAATTATAATTTAATTTATTGTAATTTTAGCCCTCTGTCTTATCTTTCTGCATCTCAGATGGCAGTCTGGTGCCACGGTCTCTGCAGAGCCCCCTTAGGAGTTTGGGGACAGCAATTATATCTCCCTTCCCTTCTCAGGGTGGAGGAGACCTAATGCCTTCAGCCTTTTACAGAACATGCTTTACTCTCCAGCTCCCTTAAAAGCCTCCACTGGATACACTCCAGTCTCACAATGTAGGACTTCCTGAAAGCAAACACTGGGGAATCATCACTTTTTCCAATCTGCTGTTGCATTTTTCCTAACATGCCCAGTACAAAGTTGGCCTCTATCCCTGTAAGACTGCACTGCTCACTCATCTTTGGCTTGCTGTTCTTCAAGCATCCCTTGACACATAACTTCCAAAAAGTGGTTAAATCCAGAGCCCATAGAATTTCATGAAAACTCTCTGTCCTGACTGCAGACTTCTGAGTGTGTGTTTGTTTAATTTCTGGAAATCCTTGCCAGCTCATCCCTCCAGCTTAATTCCTTCTCATTGTCAGTCCTGCTCTCCAGAAGAGAGAGGGGCTGGGCCTGTTTATTCTAGACAATGGAAGACTGAGAGAGGATCTCATTAATGCTTATAAA
This sequence comes from Regulus satrapa, assembly GCA_013396955.1. NCBI lineage: Eukaryota > Metazoa > Chordata > Aves > Passeriformes > Regulidae > Regulus > Regulus satrapa. Next base: position 99,090 of record VWZN01017418.1, on the reverse strand, counting down.
TATCTCCAAGGTGGCTGTCGAGGGGATGGTGCCAAACTCTCTTCAGAGGTGCCAGCAGAGGGCAAGGAGCAGCGGCCATAAACTAAAATACATCCAAGTTCCACCTCAGTGTGAATAAATCCTTCATGTTGAGGATGTCAGAGCACTGGAACAGCTTCCCAGGGAGGTTGTGGAGTTCCTTCTCTGGAGACATTACAAATCTACCTGGGTGCACTCCTGTGTCACCTGCTCCAGGTGACCCCTTGAACTGGATGTTCTCCAGAGTCCCTTTCCAACCCTAAAAATTCTGTGATATTGTGATTCAAGTATGGATTCTCCATACTGAATTATCACATCAATTTCTGCCGTATAATAATTGAGAAAAAATATCAAGAATGTAAAGGATCCCAAAGAAAAAACCAAGAAAAACACAAACACACTTTTCTGTACTTTGAAGCACAGTGAAAATGAATCAATTTGAGCCAGCAGAGAAAGACATGACAAGACTGACTGTAAGTTAAAGACAGACAAATGGAAATCAAAAAAACAGTCATGACTTTTGAGCTAAAAAAAAAAAAAAAAAAAAAAAAAGGCAGGACAACTCATGGAGCCTCCAGTTTCTTGATGTCTTCAGATTAGGTCCAATTGTCTCTCAATGTGAACTAATTCAGCCAAATACAAATTACTGGTATTGACAAAGGGAAAAGTAGATGAAATGCAATGGCCTGTAGAACACAGGAGGAGAAACCAAATTACCTAATGGACTCTTCCAGGTTAAAGCTTTTGACTTTATGAATAATGTCTGGGACAAATCTGTTGTTGAAATAATACAGATGTCTGTAATCAGGCTGAGTTGCCTGGTCATTCTGTTGCGTAGCTGCTTTTCTTGCCAAATGTAACCACTTAATGCTTCCAGAAAAAAGGGCACTGAGGTACACATCATTCCAGGAATTTTTTGTTCCAACAAGATTGATACCATAAACATTGCATTAAATACTATAAGGTAGATGTGGGCACGTGCAGGGTGGATTGACATTATTCTTACACTTTATATCAACTTTGGTTTCCTATACAAACATATAAATTGCTCCAAGGGCTCCACTCCTCCAGCCCTCCACTCTGGAGCCAGGCTGGGAGAGCTGGGGGTGCTCACCTGGAGAAGAAAAGGACCCAGGGAGAGCTCAGAGTCCCTTCCACAGCCTAAAGGGGCTCCAGGAGAGCTGGAGAGAGGACTTTTTACAAGGCCCTGGAGTGACAGGACAAGGAGAAATGGTTTTAAATCAGAAGAGGGTAGATTTATACTGGACATCTGGAGTAAATTCTTCCCTGTGAGGGTGGTGAGGCCCTGGCACAGGGTGCCCAGAGAAGCTGTGGCTGCCCCTGGATCCCTGGAAGTGCCCAAGGCCAGGCTGGATGGGGCTTGGAGCAACCTTGGATAGTGGAAGGTGTCCCTGCTCATGGCAGTGGGTCAGAAATTGATGATCACTAAGGTCCCTTCCTACACAAACCATTCTGGAACTTTATTATTAACTGGACAGCAACCTATAGTGAAATATCACATCCTGTCCAATAGTTAGTGTTTTACCTGAAGAGTAAGTGTACAGAAATGGAAATAATCTATTTTTAGAGTTCCAGGGCTAATTCCTCCTTGTCCCTTTGTGGTGCAGGAGATTTTTTTAAACCTTATCTCTATGAAATGGTGTTTCCATTAGGAAAAAAAAAAATCCATTTTTACATTTCAAATGAATTGTTGGGGGTTTTTTTTGTCTGAAATCCTTCATGGCAGAAGGATTTCTCCCAAAGATTTCCCCCAATATTGCCACAGAACCTTCAGATTTTTCAGGATTCATTAGGAAATTATTTCTCCATTATTGTGTTCTAGGAGAGAAACTCAGTGCCCCTAAAAAAAATATAAAAAAATTTTAAAAATTTAAAAAAAAAAAAGGAACCAGGCACTTGTGTCTTGTGTTTGTGTGTTTGTATGAGTGTTACTTTACATATAATGATATCCAAGTGTTAATTCCTCCTTTCATAGGAATTAATTTTTAAAAAGTTCCTGAAACATGCACTGCCACCAGACAATCAAGAGTGAGAAAGAGAGAGAAATGGGAAGAGAGAAAAAGCTGGCTCCATGCAGGGCCTTTTTGCTTACAGCTATGAGACAGTGCTGCACTTTCTCCTAATAACCTTGACCTGCTTTTCCTGGCTCAGCAGTAGCATCTGTGTCACATCGGCTTAGCATCTGTTTATCAATCCAACAGCACAAACCTGATTCCTGCTCCTGTTCTCTCTACTGCTCACGATATTAAAATGACTGAATTAAACCAGCAGAATCCAAGAAAAAGAAAGAGGCTCAGAGATGAGAGCAGCTCTGTAAAAGGAAAAGAAAGGTAAAAACAAAATTTAAAAAAAAAATTAAAAGAGAGAGAGAGAGGAAGAAGAAATCCATATGTAGGAGTTTGATTTATTTTATTTTATTCTTTTAATCTCAATGCATTTAAAGGGCAAATTTGGAATGAATAATCACTGCTAAATCTCTTGTGCAGAATTCAGGGCCACAGGCTCTCAAAACAGAGAAGGCAGGAATCATCTCCAACTTTTTTGAGAAAAGACATGGCAAGTACAACAACGTAATAAATTACAATGTGCCTGCAGTCTCTGCCTCCAGGTTAAAGAGAAAAATACCAGCAAATAGGATTTAGTGCTGATCTATAATAAACAGGGTGAAAGCTATTGGGAACTCCCCAGTCTTGCCCCTGAGGTTTGCTTTGCCCCCTTTGGTACCACTGCTGTTCTCTTTCCAATTCTGAGATAGAACCACAGAACTGTAGAATATCCTGAATTGGAAAGGATTGACAAGGATCATCTTTCCCACTCCTAAATCCCAAAAATCACCTCACATGTGCCTGAGAGTGTTGCCCAAACACCTCTTGAGCTCTGGCAGCCTTGGGCTGTGACCATTCCCTAGGAAGCCTGTTCAGTGTCCAGCCAGGNGCCCAAACACCTCTTGAGCTCTGGCAGCCTTGGGCTGAAGAACCTGCTCCTGATATCCAACGCAAAACTCCCCTGACACAGCTCCAGCTCTTTCCTTGAGTTCTATTGCTGGCCACCAGAGAGAGGAGACACAGAAAGCCTCAGTTAAAGCTGAGGTGTCAAACAGTGCAATATTCTTATTTATTGTTTATCATTGCCATGCTTGGATCTGAATTAAATCAGAGCCCCACTCTGCTGTGCATGCACAATGTGGTGTTTATCTTCCAATCCCCCACCTGCACAGAAACTAAGGCAACAGGAAAAGGAAGGGGAAAAGAGAACTGGAGAAATTCTCTGATCTGCTGGAAACACCTTCAGTTTCCAGCAGCGAGTCTAGGGTATTGCAAACTTGAGTGAAGATCTCATGAGTACACAGTGTTTAAAGCATAAAACAGAATAGCAAAACAGACATATCCCAAATTAATAAAAACACACTGAGTTGGGCAGATCAGCACAAATAGCCACAGCTGTGGGGTTATGTCTCCTACATTAAATCATATTTTTTCCAGTGGCACAGAGATCACTGAGTTCATTCATACTGCATTGGAAAAGGTTTTGGGTACTGATTTGTACAGGAAATACAACCAGAGACACACTGTACCATTTTAAGTTAATCTCTGGTGATCTCCAATAATTTACTTCCCTGAGAACTCTAAGATCAAAACCTGACAGTGGTGTGGCTGGACGCCAGTGGCATGTAAGAGGTCCTTTTACAATTACATTTATACACATCATTATTTATCCTTCCTTCAAATGTGTTAATGGAAACTCAGCTATATCTACAGCAATGCAAGCTGAGCTGCTCCACTAGATTTTGCCTCTACATCCATGATTTTCTAATAGTAATTAAAAATATAGAATAGATGGAAAGGGATTCATTGTAGTTATACAAAACCCTAGCTATCAAAACCATATGAGTTAGATCTCAGTGTGAGGTAAATACATGATTTACAGGGTAATTCAGTGCTCAGGCCACCTCCAGTGAACTCAGATTAGTCAAGAGATGAGTTTGAAAGAGAAAACATATGTAAACAATTGCTGAACCTCCAAAGATTTCCAAACCAGTCCAAAAGGATTCTTCCACAGGGAAGCAAAGGATAAAATTATTTGGGCTATAGATCTGTGAAGGAGCAGACAGCCAACTCTGACTTTGATTCAAATTACAGTTATTCCAGTTCTTCCTAATATAACAGTGCACTTGGATATGCCACAAACCTGAAAGAGGAGCCCTTTTTCCTTTTTGTTTTTAACAGCTTTTCACTCTCTCTTCCTCTTTTGTCTGAGAACCATGCCAGAAACTCATAGGAAAGCACACCCAATGTCATCGAGGTTGTAGGATTTCACCTATATTTCACACAGGAAAGCTTTATCGCCCCAGGGTTACTCAGAATCTTTCCCTAGCTCATTTTTGCAAAGGCTGGGCTTGATTCGCATCAGTAGCTGTCCAGACTTCACTTCAGGATTCCTCATGCCTCAGGCCTGAGACAGAAACAGCAGGAGGTGAACAACAGGTTGGGTTTGAGATCTGGCATTTATGGAAGCCTGGGTTCTATCACTACAGGATTACATTTGTATATAAAATCGGATATTATTTTGATTTCAGGAATAGAGCTCACTTTTATTCAGGAGGGTTTTTTAAATTTTTTTGTGTTTCTTTGTAGCAACCAAGAGGGAGTTAAAGCAAGAGTAATATCGACAAGAGGAAGATGTGAGGAAGATTGACCTGAGAGATATCGAACTTTATTCCACTGTTAACAAACTCAAGTGTTTAGGCAAAATGTGTGATAATATAAAGAGCCAGAGGTTTTTTTTGGTTTATTTTTTTAAAATAGTATCTGTAGAAGGAGTTTAGGTATGGTGCCAACTCCCATTGATTGCAAAACCACACATAATTTAAAATTTCTTATACTAAAAACTTGTTATTCCTCTTGTGTATTAAAATTCATTGTTATAACCAGTTTAGGAAGGAGCAAGTAAACAAGGGAAGATATTATGGGTGCACAGCATTGGCTTTCCCACTGAACACATTCCTACAGGGAAGTACATGAGGAGTTGTGATCTCACAACAGCCCCATATATGTCACCTGCCCATTAGTCCTCATCTCTATCAACAGCTTATGGAATCCTTAATAATTATTATTATTAGTTATAATTTGTTTCAATCAAGAGGTAGCAAGAAGAGAAAATAAGAGAAAGCTCATGTCTATATGCCAGTCTCATAAAATATTTCCAAATCAAACCAAATTCAGCAAATACTGATTGAGCTGCCAGACAATCTGAAGAATAACAAGGATCAGGAACTGGGATCAAGCTGGGATTGCTGTGGAGGGGTGGCCAGGGAAGGAGCCAGACATACTGCCAGGGGCCAAGTGGAAGGTGGGACCTCATTCTTGGAAATACAGGGGTGAAGGGTGTGAGCTTCCTTGGGTCTGTTGGTACACTTGGAATGGTTTTTATTTGGTATTTCTGAAAGTTTAGGAATTGGGAATATCACCTGGTTATTGATCATGCAAATGTGTTATGCCTGTGTATCTTTATCTGTCATCACATGAAGCCTGGCTGAGGTATTTGAGAAAGCAGGAGGTGTAACAGATCAGTGACTCAAGCAGTCTGAGTTATTTCCTGAGCAACTATCCATAATGAANTTTTTTCCTAAAAAACAAACAAAAAAAAAAAAAAAAAAAAAAAAAAAAAAAAAACAAAAAAAAAAAAAAAAAAAAAAAAAAAAAAACCCAACAAAACCCAAAAAAAAAAAAAAAAAAAAAAATCCCAACAAACCAGAAGGAAATATCTTTTTAATGGGAGGCTTCAATTTGGGAGACATATGCAACCAGCAGTAAACTTCTCTTCAAATTTAAGGAAAATATAAAGATGGATTAATTATGGGCTGGCAGTTGGTCATAGCCTAGGGACCAATTGTTATTATTAGATTGCACTCCATACAGAGAGAGGACAGGACAAACCAGTAATAAATACACTTGACTCTCCAAAGTAATTCATTTCTCAAAACTGGGAAATTACTAAGAGATTTAAAAGTTAGAAAAAAAAAAAATCTGAAAAATGAGAATGAACATTGAGATTTTTTAGGATGAGTTTATGAAGCTGTGAGACCAAATTGTGGGAAAGTAAAACTTTGTTCAAAGGCAAAAGAAATGCACTAATTAGAAATAAGAATGCAACATGTGACAACTGGAAAGAAAGAGATCTGAACACACACAGCAATATAAATTAAACATTATAAAGTGTAGAAAATTGATAAGAGAAGCTAAAGACATCAAAGAAAATCACATGGTTAGTAGGATTAATGACAATGAACTTAATTTTTAGGAATAATTAGGAACAAACTAAATCTTACAAATAGCATAAGACCATTTAGTAATGGAAACTGCAAAAGTATTTAAACCCTACAGTGAAGGGTCAGGTCTCCATACGTTTCTGTTTATCTAATAAGGCTTGAACAATTCGCATCCTCAAAGAGTCTATACACTGAAAACTGCTCTATATCCTGTAATTTTAAAAGTCATTATTAAATTAATCTTGTGGCAACTTTTCTAGTATTTTTTCTAGGGTCAACTTCAAAGTAATCAGTCTATCCTTCTTGTCAGTTCATTTATCTGTTTTAAAATATACTGATATGACACCAGCATATTTTCCTTTTCTAGAATTTCTTTGTTATGCTTATATTGTTAAAAATTACTATCAGTGATTGACTGTGTGATTCTGTGATAAGATTACAAGATCATTTGATAGACTGTAGGTAACCTAATATTTTGGAAGGCATTTAAAATTGGCACCACATATTCTAACACACACACACACACACACACACACACACACACACACACACACAAAAGTAATAAATATTTAAAAACATAGGTTTCACAGAGAAATAAGAAGTGAATAAAAACTATTTCAGGTTAATTTGGTTTCTCAAAAATTCTATTATTTAAAAAATAAGTATAAAATAAGTGCTGTCAAAATATGTTAAAATTTACATTAAAAAGCACAGAATTATCGGGCTAAGTAAATAGACAATGCATGCCAAGTATCTTAATAAGCCAGGTTCAGAAAAACTGCATATTTTAATATGGATGCAAGATTTGTTCATTCCCCATTAGACCTTCTGGCATGTTATTGATGAATGCAGAGAAATATGCACTTTTTTGTAGCCACATGGGTTTTCTGAGCTAGAAGGGACCATTACAGTCTGACCTCAGGTATAACAGGGCTACTGCAGATATTTTGCAGCCTGTGGCCCAAAACATTGCTGTCCTTGCTGAGAACAATATGAACACACCATTCAGGAAATCTGAAACTGATCTTTGATTGTTAAACTAACCCATTAATCAGAATCTAAAAATGAAGATTAAATAACTTTTTTAAAAAAATTTAAATAAAGCTTCCTTTCCATCTCTGTTAACAAGGATAGCTGTCAGCTCTCCAGCTCTGTCTATAGGATGGACTAGCCCTAAGTAATATAAAGTACATTGAAGATCATTCCAGTGTTTCTCAATAGCTTTTTATTAAATGGTTCTTGCATCAAATAAAGAAACTTTTGCACGATCAAGGCATTTTTCTTTTCACTAAGAGTGCTAAAATGGGATCCTACCTCACTACTTTAGTCCTATTCTTTCCGTTACCCTTTACTTCAATCCAATGAAATTTTGGGTGACTTTTTTTAACTTTCCCATCAGCAACCACATTCCCCATAGGGTCAACTGGACCCTCATCTCTTGATTTTCATCTTAGGCAGACACAGTCACAAATGCACACACACAGGAAGAGAGCCATTGATCAAGAATGACCCAGGACACTGCTTTTGCATTGCATTTTCAACGGGCATCACCATACTTTATTTAGGTGGTACAGTCAGTAAAACATTAACTTCCAGGGATAGCTCCACAGTTCAGAACACTGCCTTTCCCAGTCTGATACTTGCCTGGTCCAAGAAAGGATAGTTATAAAACGTTTTTTCCTGACTCCTTGTTTGAATAGTCTCAAATGCCTCATGTCACCAAGGACCTGACCTATTCATGCCCTAAATTAGAGTATCCCCAGAGCTATCCTAATTTGCCCCATTATGCTTGTACAACGAGGAACTTGTTCTAATGACAAGGAAAGTGTGGCTTGAAGGAATGTCCCAAATAGTGTTATTTTACTTTCGCTCTTGACACCAAAGAGTGGTTTATCCAGGAACTGCTAAGCTTGCTCTTCACCATCTGGAATTAACCTGCACAGAAGAAATTCCCAAGGGGGTGGTTAAGCTGGTTTTCCAACTGAAAAACAGCCTCAGCAAAGACCAACATCTGGCCAAAGTATCCTGTCAGTGAACCTATGTTCACTGTGCATAATAAACATGGCTCACTATTATTCTTGGTTTATTTTTTTCTGTCACTTCAGATCATAAGGGGGAGTGGGGTGGGGAGTGGTAGAGAGGAGAAAGAAAGACAGAATTGGTGTAGCAAAACACATCAGAAACTGTAAATCGAAAATGGCATAAATTTACTTCAGAACACTTGACAGCAACATTTTCTAAGAGATCTTGGAGTTTGCACTACAGCCAGAAGTTCATGTTTGTGATGCTGTTGTGTCATCTCTCACTGTCAAACTGAAGCACACCACAAATGCTGTGAATTGCTCCTAGATTTTTTTGAGATTGTCTTTAGTTCCTGACAGAGCTGAACAAATCTGTTCATACTTTCCTGTATGTTCAATCACTCGTTCTCATCAGCTAGCAAGAGCACTTTGTCTTGCAAACGTTTCAGGAACCATCCAGCCTTCAACATTTTACTTTTAATTCATAAGCAACAGAGACAGAAAAAAAATCACATTTTTTTCTAAATTTTTGTACTCCACTGTACAAAACAGCCTACAATAGACAGAGTTTGTCATACTGATCAGCTGCAGCACTTGCAGATCTGTGAACGGAGAAAAACAGTTTAAATATCTTATAATAGTTTATTCTTATCCCAAATCAGCACTTCTAGCACAAATAAGAGTGTGGAGCTTTTTACACATCCCAAGCTTTAGGCAAGCATCTTCCCGACCCTATTTCTTCATGTGGAAAGGTCAGTTTGTTCAAATAATTTGCTTCTCAGAGTCTTTTCCGTCCTCTTTTTGATGACCCATTTCTAACTTATTGTAATTTTCCCACAAAATAAAATTTCCACATAACACTATTCCTGTCAGCTCAGCTCTCTCTCATAATTGTTCATTAGGAATACATTTATCAGCCCCAAAGCTTAAAACAAGATTTACTTTCCCTATAATTTATTTTTCCTTTTTGTTTTCTGACACCTTCCCAACCCTTCAACTTTCACAGTCATTTCCACACCTTTGGTTAGCACAAGGCTTGCCACCACCATCTCATTCCTTGTCCATGACCTGCTGCACTCCTTTTTCCCCAGTCCTTTCACCTGACTCCCTTGATCTCATCTTAAATCAGATCCTTTCTGTAGTGTAATACCAGAAAAGTGGAAAATCCTATTTTAATATCACTTTGTCTGTCTTTTGTACTTTGAGCTTGATTTCAAAAACCCTACCAGTCTTCCAACACTCCCTCAAGAAGTTCCCTTCATTTTTTTCATCAGCCTTTTCTTTGTGAAAAATTCTTATATGCCTTTAATGTCCTCTACTCTCTGTATCTTCTATTATCCTTTTTCAGCATGATTAGATGGGCTTGTGCAAGTTTTTTTGCATAAGTACTGGGCTTTCTTATTTCTAAGATGAGAAGAACATGTACGAAACCCATTTTATTTTCTCTTTCTTTTCTCTTAACAACCTCATTCTAGGACAATGCTGGGCTTTTGGTTTTCTTCTAATGGGGCATTTATTCCTCTGAGACACTGGTCAGCCAGGAGAATATTTATGTGGTAATAAAAAACTTTAACAGAGGGTTGTTTGGATCTAATAGTCTCAGGTATTTCAACACATCTTTGCTTGTCATGTGTCATGCTGAATTACATCGTGGCCTGCATGTGCAGCAACCCATAATGTAACCCATGTAATATAGTTTGAAATGTACTGTAGTGGGAAGGGGGCTTAAAGGGAAAAATCATTTTTTCGTGCTGGATAAAAGCTGTGCATTAAGAAAGAAAGCTGCTTCAGACTATTGGGGAACTGGGAAAAATTAAATGATATCTCAGCAACAAGCCTGCAAAGAAATCTGCAGTAGTGGATTAAACAATACCTGTAACACATTACATCAATATTAATAACCTCAATTAATATTTTTCCATTTTACAGCACAGATCATTTTTTTGTCTGAGTCATCCAATAACTACTAAATGTTAATTCATGCCTGGAAAATTCTAAATGGCTTATAATTAAACGCAAATGCAGGAAAGTAAATAAACATTCACAGAGGATAAATGTCTGGCTGGGACACAGGGGCAGAGCCTTGGAAAGAAACCAGGTGTCCTGATTCTCAGGACTGAGCTTCAGCCTCTTGGTAACATCTTTGACCTCCAATCATGTGCTTATACTGATATATCTAGGCTTCAGAAAGGATTTGCTTCTTTACTGAATAGTCTGGGTATATCAGGGAGGAAAAGCGAGAGAGGGTACAACAGATTTCCATTTGAGGTGAAGGAATTAAGAAGTCCTTCTGTTCTTACAGAGGATCTGATTCTTTAGAGAAATGATGCTATTTGCTTTGATGAGGAAGGGTGGGGGTTAAGGAAAAAAAAGGAGGAAAAAAAAAAAAAACCAAACTTGTTTTTTTCTGGCAGAAATGGTGAAATTTCACCCTTCAGCAATTTGGTGAAAGCTGATAGCTGTGGACACTTCTCAGCCTGGGTAGCACAACAAAAGGCTGCACCATGAGAACTGGCAGATGCAAAGAGAGAGAAAAAAAAATTAAATTACATTTTAAAACTGTTGGCCAGGCTGTCCAGCTCAGGGAATCTGGTCTGCCATCCTCCCTGCTTGCACAGAGCTGGTGAAAACTGGGAGAGGAGAGAACTGAGCTCATATTTGCCAGCTGGGAATTCAGTACATGATAAAGCAGATCACTGTGAACCACTGGTACTAAGGGAAGCTGTGGTTTAATTAACCTGGCTCAGGTACAGCTCTTCTTCCCTGTCTGGAACAAGAATCACATCACAGGGCAGAGCAGCAAGGTCTAACTCACCCTTGGATCTGCAAATAGAAGCAGGGTGATGACACAGTTTGGGAACTGAAGGATATTCAAACCAAGACAAAAAGAATCATGGTGAAAAATCCTAAAAAATGCAAAATGTGCTTGTTTTAGTTTACACAAATCAAAGGTGGAAAATAAGTTCAATTTTAAAACTGGAAAAAAGTTACATTGCATTTAGACCAAGAGTCTCCAAGTGAAAAATCCCTATTGACCACGCTTTCCTTTTAAATTAATGATGAATTAAAAGATTAACATTGTTACTATTTAATTATTATCACATAATTGCTATATAATGCAATATACTTTTTCCAAAGCAGAGCATAAATTTGAATTGTTATTATAAAATTCACATTGCAGATTACTATTACTGTATTATTATTACTGTTGTTATTATTATTATTATTTTCATCATCATCATCATTATCATCATCTTCCTTAAAGGAATTATTACATTTCAAATCAAATTTCAGGATTGCCTAGCTTTGATGCAGGAAAAAAACTTTCAAACGTTTTTCTTTTCAGGATGGAAATGCAGGTCCCTATTTTTGGGACTTACTAATGCAAGGCCACTGTATCAGAAAAGTGGCAACCATTTCCAAAATCATCAACACTTGGTCGGGGGAAGACAAGTTAAAGCTTAGGAAAATAAGTCATGCCCCCAGTTTCTCTCCTTGGACTGAAATGGGGACCAGAGGAAGCAGGTTCCAAAATGGCACGTAAGGGTCTGTTCAGTCACTCACTCACAAACAGCTTGTGCCATCTGAGACCTCATAGGTTTCCCCCCTGGCCTCCAGCTGCCACTCCAGAAGGCTGCTGGTTTCCATCAGTCCCGTGTCATATCTCTCAGTGCTGTGCAGATGTCTTGGATATCCAGAAGTACCTCCAATGGCATGAGAAGCCTGTGTCAAGGCAACTGAATTCTGCTACTCTAATAGGATTCAGCTTCTGATTTAGACAAAGCTCCAGATTCAGTTATTAAACACAGGCTCCCAGTGACGTTTGAGATGCTCCAACATTCCTGAGACATCTGCACAACACTGGCAGATGTGGCAGAAGCCTTACAGGAGACCCACAAGGTCTGGACCAGAAACTGGAGGCCAAATGGAAAAACTTACAGTGCCAGAAGTGGCACAATGTGTGTAGTGAAATGAATCTTTTATCCAGTCGACATAGCCAGCAGTCTAGTTGGCTGTCCAGATGATCAGATCACAGAATCACAGAATAATTAGGGTTGGACAGAACATCTGGAGATCATCCAGTTCAACCTCCCTGCCAAGCCAAGTTCATGTTTTACTGACGGCACTACCTAAATAAAATATGGTGATGCCAGTAGAGAAAACAATGCAAAAACATTGGTCTGTGTCTTCCATTCTTGATCAAGGGTTCTCTTTTTGTGGGTAGGTATTTGTGACTGTATTGGTGGTTTGTGTATTTTGTGGTTTATATTTGTGGTCTGCCTAAAACTCAAGTGATGTCGATGTCCAGTTGACCCTATGGGGAACGTGGTTGCTGATGGGGAAGTTAAAAAAATCATCTAAAGCAAGATATATTTGGAATACATGCAGATGGGTTTTGAATAACTCCAGAGAGGGAGGATTCAAAACCTGCCTGGGCAGACAGAGGTGTCTACTTCAAGATGAGATTGTTACCTGCCTCAGCTCTGTTGGCTGTATTGATAAGATCTCCCTTGATTTAATGGGAACATCACGTCCCAGATCATGTGAAGGCACTGCTTAGATAGATGTGGTTCTCAAACTGAATTGAAGCTCAGTGTTTGCTGGATTAATCTCCTTTTCAGAGTTTAGGAGTGAGCATCTCTACTGTAGTGTCCCCACTATTTCCACTGGTCTCTCAGGCTCCCACACATGGAATTACATGTTTGTCAGCTCAGAGGTGGACTTCTCTTTGGGGTCTGCTGCAGATTCATAGAGTCATAGAATGGTTAAGGTTGGAAGGGATCTGAAAGATCATCCAATTCCAACCCTCTGCCGTGGTCTGGGACACCTTCCACGAGACTAGGTTGCTTAAAGCCCCACCCAACCTCTCTTTGAGTGCTTCTAGGGATGGAGTATCTAAAATTTCTCTGGGCCACCTGTGCCAAGGCCTCACCATAATCACAGGGAAGAGTTTCCTCCTAATATCCAATCTAAACCCACTCTCTGTCAGTTTGAAACCATTCCCTCTTGTCTGTCAGTCCAGGCCCTGGTAAAAAGTCTCTCCATCTTTCTTGTCATCTCCCTTCAGGTACTGGGAGGCCAAAATTGGGTCACCCCACAGCCTCCTGCTCTCCAAGCTGAATAATCCCAATTCTTTATAACCTTTCCTCATAGGAGAGGTCCTCCACCACTATAAATATCTCTCTGAATCTCTTTTGGGCTAACTTCAACAGCCTAATATGTTCTCTGTACTGGGGACCCCAGAGCTGAATGCTGAGGTCTCAAAATCTGCATCTGCTGAGGGACAAATCTGCATCTTTGTGGCTCAGCAGGGCTCTCCTCTCTAGTAGATTCTTCATATTCCACTTTATGCTCCTGTAGTTAATGTTGTCACTTGAGTCCACGTGAGGCATTTCTTCAGTGTATCTGCAACAGACCGAAGGTGTATCTCTGAGAGAAGGGGTGAGAAGGGTTGTGTAGACATTCTCTGTAGCCTGGTAAAATGTTATTCTCCCCAGGAAATGTCACATCCTGCTGAACATCAGTGCCTTTCAAAGCTTTCTAACTCTGCCCTTAATAGGCAGGATGCCTGCGTCTGTACTTCTGAAAAGACAATACTTGGGGCAGATTTGAGATTGATTCAACTTCCTCAAAAAATCACTAACCTGGCTGAAGTAATTTTTTTTTTTTTTTTGTTTTTTTTTTCAGATTTCAGGTCCTGATGGGATTTGTGGGCAGGTTGTGTCCATGGGAAATTTGGTCTCAAGGAACTGAGTTTCAGTAACACACATGGCAAACAACTCCTCCAAGACCTCACTCTGCACATATGTAGCCAATGAAATTTTAATATTGAATAAAGGGATCACTTTGAAATTCCATCTACACAGCCTTTTCCTTCCTTTATAGCATTTCAGGAGTAATACAATAGCCAAGTAATGCAATAATAACAAAAAATAACTCTAACAAGCTATGCTTGATTCCACTGCAGCACAGCGTATAAGGGCAATCTTTTCTTTCTTTTAATAATGCTTTTATTGCACAAATTTAACAGAATTATGGCCTAATTATACTTGATATTTTTTTTATTTGCCACTGGGAGGAAATATAGCAGATGAAGCTCTTTGAGAGTGCATGGTTCATACAGCTGTATTAAAAACTTCCAAGTGCTGTCTTTATGGTTGTTAACAAGTCGGGACCAGACACGCTTGCATTTTCTGAATGCCTTTGAGGATGGCATGGATTATACTTGTATTTTTACTAGAGCTGCTCAACTCATTCACTGAGAAGTAGTGCCTGACCATGTTTTCAAAACTAGCAAAAAAGAGGTAAACAGATTCCTAAAACCAGACAAATTACATTGCACAGAGCTAGGGCTCTAAAAGCTAGCTGTTTCTGTCTAGTCTAGACCACTTTGTTTGGAATGAGCACATGAAAATAAGCAATTCCTGAGGGGTTTCATTTCTCTGTAGCAGACTAGTCACCAAATGGGTTCTCCAAAGATGCCTATTTCTTTCCATCAGTTTTAACCAATCTGGGGTGATTATTTCATGAAAATCTAATTTTTTTACATGTAAATTTGAAGGAGCTGAATCCTAAAAAAAGCATAAAAAAAAAATTCTATCACGCTACATTAGCAGGCAGGGTACAGAAAAGCCAGTCAAGTCTCCCAACCTGAGTAGCTTCTGCACCTTCCTTCTCCCAGCCTACAGCCTGAGTGGTTCATTCCTGTCCTGCTGCAATCAGTGCACACATATTATCCCCCCACAGATCACATTACAAGCTGGCAACCTGGGGAATCCAGATTTGCAATCACTTTGGCTTTGCAATATTTTGAGTGTCAAGTGTGAAACAGGTGCTTGATTTGCATAAAATTATGATCACACATGTTAACCCACACCAAAGCAAGTAAAGCAAAGTTGTTACCCGAAACCAAACAAAGACATCCAAAGTAGCTGGTTTTCAAATATAGGTTTTCAAAAGCCATAGCTTATACCATCAGCTCATGTCTGGATTGGTATAAATCCAGATTAACCTGGATAGCTCCACTGGCAAAGCAGGTGTTGGCTCTTGGACTGTTGGCAAATCCAGTAGTCCAGGTTCTGATTACTGATTAATGATGAGTCTCAATAAAGTTTTAAGTATTCAAATGTTTTGTCAAAATTTTCAAAAGATACCTCAGCAAGCAATTTACATTGAAAAGAAAATTCTGATTTATTTTCTCTCTTCAGCTAGATTGTCCATCAACAGGAGTTAACATTTCATCTTCCTTGGGAAATGTTTGCAAGACCTCACTGTCATTGTTACACAAAATGATCTGGGAGAGATCCCAACAAAAACAATATTCAGTTTAGAAATTGTCCAGTGTTTTTGGTTTCCTTTGATTTTTTTCTTCTCTTCCAGTCGTGGTTAGACTAGATTAGGAACAAGAGATGGATAAGATCAGCCTCAATATCAGTTCTCAGGTTCCCAGTTTTGCCTGGGAATATTTTCCCTCTTGTGAACTAGAGAGTGTTCAGCAGTCAGGAAAAACAAGGTAGGCAGCAATTCATAGAATCACAGAATCATTAAGTTTAGAAAAGAGCTCTAAAATCATTGTGTCCAGCCACCAAACCAGTGCCAGGCCCACATCTAAAGCCCTAGGAAGAAATTTAAAGTGATAAAGTCTAAAAGATCACAAGCATGAATCATTTATTCTGTTTGCAATAAATGATATTTTTACTAAAACTGGAAAATTCCCAATAATGATCAATCACTTTTGTTTTTTTTCTTTCTTTGAGAATTTATAAGGAAATTAGACATTTTGTGGGGACTGCGGAGAACCATAAATCCATGTGCCTAGTCAAAAAACCAGAATAAAACAGTTCTGTGTGAAAAAGATGTCTCATACAGGACCAGTTAGACCAAAGAAGAACATTCTTTTAGTGCTGCATTTACTCTGCAAGGCTTTGACTTCAATTCCCATCTCTACCTTATAATTTCTGTGTGACTTGGTTAAAACTTTTGCCTTCCCTTTATTTTTGATTTTTCATATTTACAATGGGAAAAAATAATAGCTCTTTTCCCCATGAGGGGTTGTATTCCTCATTATTATTTGAAAGGCGTCTTTTGGGAATGTTTTAAGTAGAATCATTCATCTCTTGAGGCCAAAATGACCTCCCTAAGTCCCTCCTGGCCCAATTTCCTAAACCTCTGTGATTGCTTTTTAGACGCTGCAGCGATAGGGAGCATGTGATGACCTAGACAGATACTTTTAAATGACTCAACCAACAGAGCATCTGCGGGCACCTCTGGGACTCTCTCTCACAAATGATCTAACAGACACTTAAGAAGTTTGTCGAGGTATCCAACCTCATTTTGCTTTTGCTCAATTTCATCTCGTTGCCCCCAGTTATGAATCCGTGAGCCACCCTCAAGGATCCCCATCCCTCCTCGCTGCACACATCCTTCAAATGCTCGTGGAATTGCCAACGTCTTCCCACAACACAGCTGGGGACAGCAGGGACAGGCACCTCTTTGGAGCCCCCAAGCACTCAGGAAGAAAGCACAGTGCCTGCAGGAATGCCCATGTGGATTTTTTATATTAGAGCAGCGAGCACCTGAGGAGAAACCCACCTGGTGAGTGAGCTTGCATTCATTTAAAAAAAAAAAAAAAAAAA
>VWZN01017418.1:57958-71808 GCA_013396955.1 Regulus satrapa | reverse complement strand
AGGAAAAAAAAAAAAAAAAAACAAAAAAAAAAAAAACCCTTTTTCATTTTTTTTAGTGGCTTAAATAAATTTATTTGGATACGTTCAGACATGGGATGGGGAGGGACTTGAGGCTTATATTCAACAGCATAAGTTGTCACAGTGTGAGTAGGGATGAGGAAAATAGCAGATAAATGTGCTTCAAAAGCAGAATTAGTATCTCCATGTGGTAATGTGATGAGTCTAGCAGTCTCCTTCACTTCTTCTTACGAGGCTTCTCAAGTTAATTTGGTCTGAAAGGCTCAAACACGATCACTTTGTTCCAGTGAACTGCAGGTGGGATTCATAGACTGACACCAACATTTAAGGGTCTCAGAAGGGCATGTCTGTGTTTGTGCTGTCCCTGATTTGAGTCAGAGAAGATGAAAATCCAGTTGATGCCATCACTGGGGTCCAGAGAGCAGCTGACCTGACCAAATGCAGGTAGGTATTTCTTGTGTGAGCGGAATTGCTTTCCAGACTCTATTGACTTGTCTGGACATGATCTCCACTAACCATGATGGGTAACACATCCAAATTTCAGATTCTTGACTGCAGACCTTCATAGGAGTAGACATCTGCCTTCAAGTGTGTGTAACTGCTGTCCAGACTCTCATTGATAAGACTCCCAACACTGATAAGTGCTTGATTGACCACCCCCACATAGGTATCCAGTGCTGTCTGAGATACTCCCAAGCCTCATACTGCATCCAGTTGTCACTCTAGAAGTGCATTAGAAGTGCATGGCTTTCTTTTAAGTCCAGGTCTTGTCTTTTCTTTTCTTTTCTTTTCTTTTCTTTTCTTTTCTTTTCTTTTCTTTTCTTTTCTTTTCTTTTCTTTTCCTTTCCTTTTCTTTCTTTCTTTCTTTCTTTCTTTCTTTCTTTCTTTCTTTCTTTCTTTCTTTCTTTCTTTCTTTCTTTCTTTCTTTCTTTCTTTCTTTCTTTCTTTCTCTATCTATCTATCTATCTATCTATCTATCTATCTATCTATCTATCTATCTATCTATCCCATATGAGTGTCTCACAGGCCCTTGCATGTCTCAGGTGAGTGCCAAAAAGACTATGTCAAATCAGATTTGAGCTCTTGATTTTCAGTGACAGCAGTGAGAGCTTGGGCACCAAGTACACATACAAATTTCCATGCTGCAATTACCAGAATTAGACAGCTGCAGCAGAGGAGGAATCTCACCTGCCATGCAACTTTCCCTGGATTGGTGCTACTTTATTTGATATGCTGGTAATTCCTTCATGACTAATTCTGTGCTTTATAAATTTCATATTAAGAGATGATTTAGGAGAAAAGAGATAAATTCATCCTGAAAGTTTCTTGAACCTGTTTTTTACATTGGAAATCAGCTATGCTTGCCATTGCTCAACTGCTTTGTGACAGCCTCATTTCTACAGGTATATAAAGTGATAAAAGAAACTATCCAGCCAATTCAATTATAATACCAGTCAAGTCAGAATAAAAACAGAAACAGTGCTTTTCTTTGTCTTAGTACTTTTGGAATTACTTGTTTTATTAAAAAAAAAAAAGTATGAAGTGCATCAAAGTACATTAATATATAAGGATCACTCTGATGGCATTTGAAAGCACAACATGCCAGATTTCAGAAATTGCCTCTACTACAGTGAGTATAAAATGGTATCTGCAGACCATGCAAATAACTGGAGCACTCAAGAGGATAACTTGTCTTAATATTATTCTTTAGGTTCTTATATTTATTTAATTATTTAAATTTTAGGTAGATGACAGTCTGTCTGAAATACAACTGTAAATATAAAATATAATCAGCACTACAAATAAATTTCCTTCTCTCTTGAAAAAAAAAAAAAAAAAAAAAGTATAAAAGGACATTAAGACAGAAGGAAAAGGTAGAAAATTCTACCAAAAACAAATTAAAAGACTCTGGAGATTCCTGAGCCATGGGTCATCAGAAGCAGGAAGAACTACCCAGGAATGAGTGCTTGGCACATTGTTCAAGTCCTTCTGCACTTTTTATTGAGCTTGGTCAGACACAGGACATTTGACCAGCACACCCACTTCCCATTCAGCCCATACTGAGATGGTATTTCCCTCATGTTCATCGGGAATATTTCCTTACCTGCCTTTGAGTAATGGCAGCTATGGCTGAGACAACTGATGTTTCCCTGTTGCTTTTGGTTGTTCTGAAAAGATTGCCAGTCAGGGTGGAATGGTAAACTAAAGTCCTTCACCTCAGGGCACTGATTTTGGAATCTAGGGAAGTTTAAGAAAATGGAGAGTCTCAAGGGAAATTTCTATGAGCAGATTATTATGTGTTTCAATATTCCAGGGCCTACAAATATCAGTACAATTGGTCTATCAGCCATATTCCAAATTATGGTTTCACCTACTATCCGTATATAAAAGCATGAGTTGGCTTCCAGCCACTCTTGAGGAAGAAAATTTGAAGATACAGAACCACAGAATTGTTGAGATTGGAACATCTAGAGATCATCTTGTCCTATATCTCTGTTTAAGCAGTCGCCTACAGCAGGATGCATATTATTAAAGCCACACAAAAGCTGGATGGCTCTGGTTGAGAGCAATAATGGGACACATTGACTTTCCACATCCAAGTCAAGACTTTGAGTGCAGAAGCCATGAGTCCCAGAATGAAGTTGCTTCTGGACTCAACATCAGCATGTTGGTTTGTCTTGGCACGGGCACCGAGATGTAAGTAAAAACAGATGCAAGGCCAGCTGCTCTTTTCATAGTTTCATTCATTTATGGGTAAAATTAAGGAACCTCTCTGGGGTTGGAAAATATCGCCTAAGTCTTACCTGGAAAAGCAAATGCAAACTAGGCAGGATTCCGACACCTTATTTATCTCAAAAGCTTCTGGCTTTGTGTCTGGGCAACTGAACTGAGCCCAGAGGATACTCAAAGAACTGCAGAGTTTGAAAGGGATGTCTCCACATCATTTAACCCATCTCCCTTGCACAGGGCACAGTCACCTCCAAGAGGTTGCTCAGTGCCGTGCCCAGTCAGATTCTGAGAAGAATCTGCTTCTGTCGTATTTGCCCTCACCCAGGAACCTTCTCTTCTCCAACCCAAATAATCTCCATTCTATTCCTCTGTGTGAGAAGTTGAAGAGATGTTTATGAGCTCTTATCTTATGATGTCCTAGAGCTACATATGAGTTAGGTCTAAACTAGAGATCCAGGCAGTGATGAATGGGACACACCAAGGTCCTGCTGTGCAGACCTCCATCATGAGCATGATTTTCTCTCCCAGTATCACCCTGGCCATTATTTACCATTCCTTAATATTGTGAAAGGGTTTCTCAGTTCTACATAAACTGCAGCTCCAGTAAGAAATCAGGCATAATGGTATTTCAAGAGCAGAAAACTCCAGGGATGCTTTAGAATCCCTTCTAATAACTGAAGGAGCTCCAAGAGAGACAGAGAGGATCCTTGGACAAGGGCTTGGACTGACAGGATGAGGGGAGATGGCTTTAAAGTGAAAGACGGGAGATTTAGATTAGATATTAGGAAGAAATTCTTCCTTGTGAAGATGCTGAGAAACTGGAAGAGATTTCTCAGAGAAGCTCTGTATTGCCCATCCTTGGAAGTGCTCAAGGCCAGGTTGCACAGGACTTGGAGCAACCTGGCCTGGTGAGAGGTGTCCTTGCCCATGACAGGAGGTTAGTACAAGGTGAGCTTTAATGTCCCTTCCAACCCAAATAATCCTATGATTTTTTTGCGGTATTTTTTTAAGGAAAATACTTCTCAGCAAAAGCAATCCAACCGTAAAACCGTTATGACTCTTTATTAAAATCTTGTGCCTTTGTTCTGATATTTTTCATTTTCCTACCAAAATCTTGGCTCCTTTTCCTACAAGAATTTCACAGAAAGGCCCCTTCAAATCATGCTGTTTCTATCTTAGTTCTCAAAGGACTTTGCTGAAAGGTGGTATTATATCCTCCTGATGGTGTTTTAGGTGCCTAACCCCAAAAAGCATGTAATTCCATCAGCCTCCTTCATCAGTCTCAATTTTCAAATGGTTTTGCAGGAGCTATACAGGTTGGCTTAATTTACAATGTTCCGCCCTGACTGAACAGGGTATCTATCAGAATCTAGTCCTTAAAACCTGTACATTTTGATTTTACAGAGCAAGTCACAATCTTCAGTGCTGAAATTCCGAAGCAGGCACTGGAGTTACACAAGGGATTAATTTGATTCTGTATTTAGATTAACGGTACTTGTATAAATACTCAGTTAGAGCTGATGTCAATCTTTTATGCTAATTGCTAGTTAGACCCATACAAAGACAAGCTTTGCTTGGACCACTTTTGTAAGATTGCTATCTATCTACTGTGGAGAGATTTACATTTGTTTTCCATTAACATTAATAGGAGCTGTCCACATAAATCACTCATCGCCCGTGAGAAAAGATAAAGTCCTACTAAGTTCAGAGAACACAGGCTTTCCCAATTGAAAAATCTATTAATAATAAAACCTCTACCATGTAAATATCTGACATCTGAACTGTATAGTAAATAAAGTGGTCCATGAAGTGATTGCTTCAAGGAGAAGCAATGCTTGACTAGTTCCAAACCATTTTTAAAAACTCATATAAATCCTCTGGTATTGGTAAAAACATAAATAAAGCAAATAGCTGCAGAGAAAGGAGGAGGAGCAGGAGCATAGTAATTTCAATTGTTATTTTTATTGGCCTTTATTTTGTTCTACGAGGTAGTGACAGATCCAATAAAACACCTTGTTTTACACACAGAGAGGACAAAGATTACTAGAAATGGTACAGAAACTTCTTAGCTAATCCAGATGTAACTGGCCATGAGCTCATTTAGGCTGAGAACTTAAAGGTAACCAGATGAAATGCTTGCTGTTTTCCTCCTTCTTGCTGCTCCTTACAGAATTGATGCAATTTATCTCACTAGGCCAGGAAAACACAGAGACCACTGGCCAGGGCTCCCTGGCACTTGGCACTGGGCCAACCTTGATTATGATCCACATAACTCTACAATATGATGACTCACAAAAGACAAAAAAATTATTTTCTCCTTTCTGGTAATGTAAACCTAGATTGTTTATAGTGGGGTTACTATAAAGTACCAGTGAATAATCAAAAGAACCAAGTTTTGTCCATCACGTTGCCATCTTTTAATTAATCCTGTACCACTGAGTGCTGGTTTTTTTTTTTTTTTTTTTCATGGGATTCTGTAAATGGGCTGGCCAAAGCTTTTATCTGTGCTTTAAAATATACTCACACACCTATTGTTTTGTCTTTCCTTCCATCCTTAAAAGGGCAATACTGAGCATTAATTAGAAGTCGTTGGCACAGCACTGTGCCATTAAAAGTCACGTATTAGCAAGCAAACTGGATGCAATGTTACATTTTGCATTTAATGCCTAATCACCTGACACTAATGAAATGAGAAAACTGAACATTGTGGGCATACCCAGTGTGTGAGAGAGGAGAAGTTTCTCCAGAAAACACCCTGTTGTCTAAACTAAAATACCTCATGAGAATATAACCGTTTAAAAATACATTTTTTGAGTTCCACAGGTGAGTGTCTAACTAAATTATTCTGGTTATTTATAATTTCTTACAGAGAACACATAATTTTTGCCAAATACCTTCTTAAAAAAAGATAAACAGCCCTAAAGAAATAAAATCTTTAGAAGCAGCTGCTTCCCCTGGAAAGTTTCTGATGGATCCAGTGAGCTTTTGGCTTGAAAATTGAGATTTTGATTTATTCAACCACAAGATCTCTGGATCCGATGCCTCTGTCTCTTTTTCACAATAAAGAGCCTTCCATGTGGCATGAAACCTCCCTGGAGAGGCCATTCAGGCTGTGCTGACACAGCTCATGAGCTGATTTACTCCATTTGGGGTCTGGCCAAGGTTTTGCCACTGGCCTTGGTTATGAGGTAGAGAGGAACAATTCCTCTCTCTTAAGGAACACTGTGGCAGCCAAAGGTTAGATTGATTTTGGCTGCCATGCAGCAACATCTTTCCACTTTATCAAAGGCCTGATAAGCTTGGATTCATGCTTGGTACTCAGTCCAAACATCCACTGGATTCGTGTGGGAAGTTGGTTTGAAGGAAACAACTCCAAGTGTGATAACTTAGAACAACTGACACCTGCAGAAATGGATAGACAGGGTGGGAGTGAAGTGTTGTACTTGACAAGGAAATTAGAGGGGAAAAAAAATACGAGAATAAAAATAAAAGCAGATAAATTCCTGCATATTATGACCTGCAACATCATATTCTGGATAAGTAGTTGAATTGTACTCATAGTTTTAGGAGGTTCTGAGATCCTCACAGAAGTGGCATTGCTGTTCAGAACCCATCATAATGAAATAAAAATGGGCAGGCAAGCAGGCAGCTAGATACTGAGAATATCTTTGTAGTCTCCCTTTTAGCACAGTACCACAATGGGATTTACAGCATAGTGGCAGAGTGCAGAGACTTAGATGTAATTTACACAGCTAAAATCTAAATGTAAAGAAATCATGGTGCAAATGCAAAAATCATGGAACTCTTTTTCATCTAAACAGAAGTATATTAATGTATTTCTGATTATAATAATTTAATTAGGAAGCTTTATTTGTTACAGACACAATTCATTCTTCTGGTGCACAAAAGGATTCAGCAGACCAAAAATTATAAAAATTATAAAAATAATAAAAATAATTAATAGAATAAACCTTCCAAAGCAGAAGAAATTGAGAAATTATGGCAATGAAAAGGAAGGCTTTGTCCTGTGAGTGCTAAGAATAACAATAGACAGCACCTTCAGCAAAAGTGTAGCATTGATATTTTGCATCTAAACACTTTTAAGCAACAGTGTTGAGACCTTCCATAAAAAAATAAACAAAATCCTCCTAAAAAAATACAATAATAGCACATCTATGTAGACAGACGGGTGTGTTGAAAGAAGGGATGCTCTGATAGAAGAAAATCAAAAAAAGAATGGAAATGGCCGATTCTTTCTTTGTGACATATTTTCTCTCTCATCCTTGCATATTTGCATTAAAGTGATTGTGAATAATGTACATTTGACCAGTGCTGTCTGCGGAACTAATGCCTATTAAAGTGATGGGAAGTAGCATATGTTGTGCCTTGGGCAGAGAAAGTCCAATCACCCCCACTGTGTGCAAGTCTCCAACTAAAATGCAGGACAGCCTGGGTTTTATCCTAAATGAACCCAGCAGGGAGAAACAGGACATAGTCTCTCATTCCACATTTAGGCTTCTAAACTAAGGCTTAAAGAGTTAGATTTGGAAAAAAGGAACTGTAACATCCATCATTTAATTTACTTGTGGAGCTAATGTTATTTTATCTTTTCCTGGTTCTAGGAATAGAAAGGAAAGCAGTGAGGCTGGGGAAGTGGATGTGTATGCAGGTTGTTTCAAGAACTGAGATGCATTTGCTTTATTTGTAGCAAGGGAAAGAAAAAAGGGGGGCAGGGGGAAGGACAAAAAAGAAAGAAAAGAGAAGGGGAAAAAAAAAACAAAAACCAAAAACAACCTTCTCCACTCCTGTTATGCTTTCACATTTTCTGCCAGTGCATGATTTTGTCAGTAAGTGCAAAATGGTTTGGGTTTGTTTGGTTTCACTTTTATGTTCCTGCACTGTACTAGAAATGTTCTGTTATTTGAACAGTTTGTAAAGCTTTTTTGAGTTGTATTACATAATCTTCCCAACGACCTCCAGCATCAAGTTCAGATCTAAAGCAGTCTTTCTTCTACCTGTGCGAACTTGATGGCTGGGGAAAAAAAAAAAAAAAAAAGAAAAGGCAATTACAGAGCTGTACAAGAATAACAAATTCAGCTGAACTAAGGAAATAAAAATTGCAGAATTGTCATGTTTAGATCTGTAGCAACAAATTTTGCTTCATTACCTTCAGCACTACAAAAAGGAAAAGGGGCAGGGGGTAGAAGGGAAAAGAGGCAAAGCTTTTTTTTTTTTTTTTTTTTTAATACAAATAGTATTCATAGGAGGACTTCATTTCCCTTTCCCATGAAATAAATCTGTCTTTAAAAGAAGTGTATCTCTTAGTGGTGTGGAAAAACATTTGCTGCCAATGTGCATCAGGAGCAGTGGCAGTGAAATGAAGGGATTGGCATGGGATCCCAATTACAGCAGTGCACAGTCTGTCTGTCCTACCCAATCCAGGTTAGTGCTCAGAAGAGAGATCAAAGCTTCTTTTTTTCAGCATAGAGGTAAACTGAATAACTATTCAATTTATTTTGCAATCTTGACAACAGATTATTAGCATGTTTTAAGCATTAATTATCACTGAGTAAGAGTTTTGAAGTTGATACTTCCCACTGCCCCTTCACAGGGTCTAAACTAAAAGTTCTGACAGCAGCTAGAGCCAAACCCTGTCTTAGACCTACCACTGAAATTGAGATGCAGATCTGAAGTCTGAAATTCAATTACATCTCAGCTTCAAAATCCAAAGTGAGCTGCTTATTTGCACTTCTGCTCGGCTAGTGACTGTAGATAGAAAATGTCTCCTTTTTTTCCTGTTTATTGCTGATGCTATTTAACATTAAAAGGTAATGGGTAAATAGAAGAAAAAAAAAAAAGAAAAAAAAAGACAGAGAGAGAGACTGTATTGCCGAGATAATTACAAGCAGCTATTCCCATTAACAGAGCTTAAATTATATGATTAGACTTCTATTATTTTCCTCACTGTTGCCTAGGAAATGTACACTGGTTTTGGAGGAGTTATTTTAGATTTTATTTCCTCCTTTTTCTTATCTTCCTTTAATAATTCCTCAGTACCAGCAACAATGAAAGCCCTACTGAATACTCAGAGACTCAGCTGTATTCCACCACAGTGAGCATTCTACACCCACACTCTGGGGCTCAGCATTGCTTTGAGCCCCTCCAAGCATATTTGCCCATAAATGCTGGCTGAGTCACTCAAGACTCTTCTGCCCCTTCCCTTGCTGTTGTCACTGGGACTATGGAATTCCACCCTGAGCTGGATCCCTAAGCCGTGGAACCTCACTCTGTGGATCCCCAAACTGGTCTTGCTAAAGAGGACGAAGAGAAGGAGACAGTGAAAGTTCAGGCAAATAATTCAAATGATTGCACAGAGAATAACAGCAATCACAACAAAAGAACACAAACCCAACCAACCAAACAGCATGAAGGAGAGGTGGGAGATGTGCAGCTTCATGTGGATGGTCTTCATACTGCAGTGCAGACAGCAGTTCAATCAGTTTAGAGCAACTGTAAGATCACAGCTCTGACAAACAAATATCTTATTCAATCATCTGCCAGACTGAGCAGGTCAATAAAAGTGCTGTTTTACCCTTGACAGGAGCTGAAGCACTTGCAGACCTGAGCTTGGCCCTGCCTGGCTGTGTCTAATCCTGGTTATGTTCACTGGCCCTGATCCTGACCCTGACTCCAATTCATGGGCTCACGTTTCCATCCCCAGAGAGGTTCCTGACACCCTGGGCTGCAGGCTGCCCCATCCTTCTCCAGAGGTGGGATCCAGTTCAAGATTAAGAGACTCAACCTTGTCTACAAGCAGTGTCTAAGCAGGCATAAATGGTTTCTGCTCCTATTATCAGTGGAGATATAAAGGGTACAGTCAGTAAAGTCATGCCAGGGTCATTTTGCCAACAGATACAATTCAGCCAGAGTATGATTTAAATTCTCTCAGCCTCCAAAATGAGATGGGCAGATTCAAACCCTCTGTTTGGAAGACTCGTTGATCTGTGTTAATTCAGCCCAAACTATTTCCACCCTTGGCTCCTGGCAGTGTTTTATTTCCTAGAATAGATGTTGCTTAGATATCTGCCTTAAAAGAAGACAAATTGTTCTCCAAGCTCCACTGACTGCATTAACTGAGAGTTGGATTCAAGTGCTCAGCCATAGGTGTCCAGCACCACTTGTGATAACGTAGGATATTTAATCAAGAGTCCAAGTCTCTTATATGTCCTGTGTCACATTATAGGGTCACAGAGTGGCTGGGTTTGGGAGGGACCTTAAAGACCACCTAGTTCTGCTCCTCCTGCCATGGACAGGGGCACCTTCCACTGGAGCAGGTTGCTCAGTACCTGACTGTGATGTAGCCAGCAAATCAGCAGCATCATGGACTCAGACAACTCAGTAAAGCTTTTTTCAGGATTATCTAGAATAAACGTATATTATTCAGAAAGGGAATCCCACACTAGAACTCCTGAGTTCACCATGCCCTCTACCACCTGAAGAAGATGGCAATGAAGGAACACTAGCTCCTGATGCATGTGGTGGGAATAAACTTGCAATGGAGGCTTTGCTGGATTGAGAAATTCAACACTGTAAAAATTTCTCTCCTTTTACTACACTGAGTAGGTCTTGAGCCTTCAGGCCTTTTAGCAATCAACTTTTTCAAGCTGATATGTTGTCATAGTCAGATTAGACACCCAGAAGTGGCTATTTGTACGTCTATCTCTTTCTCTTGTTTATTCCCACACAAAACTAAATCTAAATATGTTCCTATTCATGTACATCTGAAACTAGTAGACAACAAGGAGCAAAGTACAGAACCAAAGGTGCACAAAATCTAAATAATTATAGACATCAACTATGACCCTACTTGGAGAGCAGCCATCCTTCCCCTGCATCACTGCATGCTCATTTTGGATACAGACTGAGGCTGATTCAAACCCACGATATAAGGCTAAAGCATTTTAAATGCAAAATTGATTGAGGTATTTAAGACTTAGAGTTGAAGACTCTTCTCACTTCAAAAGCCCAGAGGGAGAAGATTTCAAGGGTCCTGAGTTCAGTTGTCCCTCACAAAGTTACATGATTTCCTGGGAGCCTCTTCTAACTTTGAGGTTAGCCTTAAAGTACTTTAAGTGGCCTCATACCCTAATTTATTTTGACTGCCTCATCACAGTCTTCGATTTTGTGTACTACCAATTATTAACTCACTTCTCATAATAATGGCTTCACTTTGGTTGGTATGCTTTAACTGTTCCTCGACACTGGTGCTGGTGCTCTCTTTGGTGTACGTGCTCCTTAAACAATTTTTCCAAGTTCTGAGATGAGCTCACTGCTGCTTGCCTTATGTTTCTGTCATGTTGCTGTCTTTCCCTCATTCCACAGACTTTTTTTAGTTCACATTTAAGAAACTAGGACAGGAAGGGGAAAAAAAAAAAAAAGAAAAAAAAAAAAAAAAAAAAAAAAAAAAAAAAAAAAAAAAAANNAAAAAAAAAAAAAAAAAAAAAAAAAGATGGCTGTGAATTACAGCCTTAAACAAAGAGGTGGCAAAGACAATAAAAAATCCTTACAATTATCCAGTCTGACTTTACACAAACATCTGAAAGTTATGTAACATGATCATTTATGATAACCTTCCCCAGACCTATTAAGCAATGTAATGATGAAAACAAAATGATTAAACCAAGATGAAGGGTTGGGAATCAAAGCTGGTTCAAAATTTCAACTTGTACTCCACCCTAAGTTAATTAAGCTTTTTAAAAAACCCAAATTTACTGGGTTTAGGTACTTCAATTCCATTCGCTATTGCAAAAACCGTTCCCAAATGCATACCAAAATTGGAGACAGCCTCAGAGCTGTGCTCAGTGCATGAACTCTTGTCCTTTTTGAAGTAAAAGAGACTTTGACCATTAACATCAACTGTCCCACAATGTCTTTCCTGGTGCTTTTTGTACAAGCACTGATACAGTTTTGAAGAAAGGCAACTATTCTGTGACAAATTGAACTCATAGCTTGGTAGCTCTTTTGCCCCATGGGAATACTGTACCTCACTGCTAAAAAGCTTTATAATAAAATGTAGGAGATGTTATAAATAGACTCAGTGATGCCACTAGGTCAGTACAAAAATACTAATTCTTTCAAATATAGCTGGACAGTACCACATCTTGCCTGGGTTTTTGGTCTTATTTATTGCTAATTTCAAAATGCATCTATTTGTCCTGTGAGTGGATGTGTTTGGCAAAGGAATTACAAGCAGCTACCACCGAGCACAGATGTTCATTGTCATCATTGATAGCAGCAAATATCATCAGTCCAAACCAAGATCACTCCTCTAAGGGGAAAGTATATATAGCCATCATTCAAAAACCTCAGCCTCAGATCCTTGATAGTTCAGTAACTCACAGTTTTGCCAGTGGGGATGATAGAAGTTTCTTTGTTGTGATGGATGCATTTGCCATTACTCACCATACCAGTTCTCCCCTCCCCTCCAGCTGTGTTACTGTGGTACAAAATCCAAAACCCATGAATCTTGCAGTATCCTAACAGCCTGCTCTGTAACATTCCAGCCTGACAAAATTGGAGCTAATAGTTCAAACAAGCTGAAACATCAAGTGGGAAAGAGTCAAAGAAGACTTTTCATTAAAGGCATTGACTACTGGGTAACTGGGAGATAAGTGGTGATCCAGTAACCAACCTTGTCATATCAGATAGTGTCAATGCATTGATTGCCTCATTATCACTGAATTAATTACATCTATGTCTCTCTCTAGATTATTCAATTTACAACTTGATATTAGAACTTGCTTTTCTTGACGAAATGATGAGGATCTGTTCCAAGATTCTCTGAAGTTTCAGGTTTGTATTTTTGAGTTTTCTTTTTTTCTTTTATACATGAATTGTGTGTTTTGCAAGAGGATGGTGACCTGGAAAATTAATCTCTGCTTATCCATGCAAATAGACACAATATTCCTGCAAATTTCCAGTCTGACAGCTCCTTCTAAGATATTTCTGTGAACCTACAGCTAGAAGAAAAAGGGCTTTGCTTCTATTTCACTGAAATCAGTATTACTCTATATTCACAATGTGATGGAGTCCAGGGACTATGTCTGTGCTGCACCTGTTGGTAAGCAAGGGACTGCGTTGGGAAAGCCAATCTAGTTCATGTGACTGAGCAGGTGGTCACAGCTCTACAGAAAACAAATTTCAATGATCTCCAAATTTCCTGTTTATATGTATATCCTGTTAATACAAGATCAGCTGCCTTCCCAGTTTGGAGATCTACCTGAGATTATTGTTTCCTAATGGTTCCCACCTAAAGCCAACAGCAGCAGGAAAACTGTTCAAGGTGTAGAACAGGCTGTCCAGGTGAAGTCACCATCCCTGGAAGGGCTTTAAGCCCTTTAAGATGTGTAGATGTGGCACTTGAGAACATGTGGTGAATTTGGCAGTGCTGGGGGAAGGCTTGGACTCAATGACCTTAGAAGTCTTTTCCAACCTAAATAATACTATGTTTTTATGAGTTAATAGTGCACTGCATTAAATGCAGCATTTCAGAGTAGAAGCCCCTTGTGAAATAAGGGTTTGTGAGGTTTTTTTACTTCTACTCTTTTAGCAATTTATTAATCATTATTTACTGGCTTAACATTGTTATATTTGATAGAAATTATCTGATGTATCATGTCATCATTCAATTATTTCCAAGTGACCAATTAAACAGATATTCAAATACTGTCATGGGAAGATTAAGCATCTCTTCTAAGTTATTTCAGACAAATAGTAATAATAGGTGCAAACCATCTTGCGTGTCTGAAAAGACAGCTTGGTTTTCAGTGAGCTCTTTTTTCTTTCTACAATATTATCAAACATCACTTAGTTATCTTATTTATGTTCTCATTCTAAAATGATTTATTTTCTACTTAGATCTTTGAAGGTATCATAATGAATAGGGTGAAATCTAGTGTTGGATCATATCTGCAGGTACATCAGAGCAATTGTTAAGATACCCAGTGTGGTTAGACTTTGCAGATTAATTTATCTTTGTTTTGATGATATAAAAAAAAAAAAAAAAAAAAAAAAAAACTTGGGAAAAAAAAAGAATTTTTTTT
>VWZN01017417.1:1352-14508 GCA_013396955.1 Regulus satrapa | reverse complement strand
ACAAAACCAGTACGGCCTTATTTGAATAATAACTTGTAGAAGTGAAATTGTGTCTGGAGATACTCTCAAATGCCAGAGGGTGAACAAACTGTTAGATCAATCTTGCTATATGCCTGGCTGTTATTACTTTTGGTAATGGACCAAGCTATGCAGGTTCTGATGCAGAACACATGATATCAGCATCCTATGTCCTGTTAAAACCATTTACTCTGGTAAAAAAATACAGTTCATTTATGTATTGTACAAGTGATGTACAGTTCTGCAAAGTATCCAGTGATTCATTTTGTCTGCTCAAGCAAATTATTCTTAATTTGTTTTTCAACAGAGCTGTATTAATTGTGTATGGTTAAAATCTGAGCTGCAGTTCTCCTGGACTGAACTGATCAATGTTTAGCTTGTTACACTGTAGTACCTTCTGTATTAGATCAGTACATTTCAGAATAAAAAAGTTGTATTTTAGAGAATATGTGTAGCAGCAAACAGGTTGGTGTTTGTCCAAGATTATTGATTTCATTGAAATGCAGCTACTACAGAATCTGACCTACAGTGTTTGCTCTGAAATTCTTTTCTTTGTCATTATGTTCCAGTTTACCTGAGTGAATAAACTTTTAAGAGTTGGTTGGAGGATTTTTGAACTAAGTGTGCCAAATATTATCCCCTTTATCCTGTTCCTTCTCCTCCAAGGCCTGGTCAACCGAAATTCAAATCACTTCTGTTACCCAAGAATTGGCAAAAGAAATGGAGTTCTGTTTTGCACCTGAATAAGTCTCTTTTCCCTTTCTTACAAGAGACATACAGAGATAGTGTTATTAACTGAATATTTTGGGGTTTTCTTTATTTATTATTGTATTTGAATGGCTTTAGCTTTTATAGAAATTAAATGAAGTAATAACAAGTGAATACAACATGGTGCATATATTTTACAGAATTGCAGCATTTGCCTTAAGCTAAATTCCAGACCTACGTTCCATACCAGTGAAAAATTGTCTGCAGTTCTATTATCTTAGTGTCAGGGGAGAAAGAGTATCACATAGAATTTATTGAGTATTTTGTTACAAATTAAGTTCGCATTTTCACTGAGGAGTTATTTAAAACTTCATACGGCTTGGCTTCAAAGTTTCCAAGTCCATTTTTGCTATGAGCAAATACATATACAAAAGATTAACAACTAAAAACCATAAGAGTCAGAGTAAGACTTAAAAGTTTTTGTAAATTATATGAAAATCCACAGCTATCAGTGTGAATTCAAAAAAACTCATTGGGAAAATCAGATGCATCTTTAATTTTTCTTAAGTAAATTAAAAGCAAGTTTTCACTTTGTAAAACTATGTGGGGGGATGCACATATATNAACAGGAGATACAATGTTTATTTCTGCATGCAGTAGTGTAGTAGAGCTGACATAAGAGATGGGTATCACTATTAAAAAAAAAAAAAAGAATCATTCATGTCCTCCTAAAATTTAGGGTACATTCTGTTAACTTATTAAGTCTCTTTCAAAGCAGACATTGTGAACTTGACAAGAGAGAAGAAGTTCAGTGGTATTCATAAAGTTTCTCTCTGTAGTGCACAAACACTTAATTTGAACAGATACAGTGGAGAGGAGATTCAGCACTGGCAGGGGAGGGGAGAGCTGAATACGTATTCATTCCTATTAAGACTTTACTAGCTTTAAAGAAGTCACTCAGAGGATGAATGCAGCAATTTTGGTTATTTAAATTTGAATGTATCAGTAGTCTGAATTTTAATGTTGTGTGACGGACAAAAGACTTTAAATAGCAATGCAGTTTGATTTTTTTTTTCCACATATTTTTTTTTAAAGCTTCCATGTAAGAGTAGCTACTGTTTAACTTGAACATTATACTGAAAATGCTTTGTGTAATTTCTTGTGTTGTTTCAGGAGCACACTGAGAAGAATTAGTGAATATGACTTGACTTTAAGTCAGTCTGTTCTTTTATTATTAATAATGTTGAGGTTTTAAAGTTAAAATTTAATGCTAAAAGCTTTGTAGTTTTATATATTAAGATTCTTCTTTGTGTTTAAGAAAATGTCTATTTTCAATGATGGCTTTGGTTTACCTCTTTCATCTTACAAGAGGGATACAAACCACAGATGGCTGTATGAGGTAATTTGAGTTATCTCTTGAGCACTGAAGGTTTGCACTAAATTCACAGAAAAAGTATACTTGGATCCTTTAATCCAGATATATATACATTAGTGCAGCGTCTATAGGCTGTGCCTGCCATGTTTCTCATTTGAGGTGAATATTCCTTTGATTACACTAACAATAGAAATCTAAATGTAAAACGGGCCATTTCCTCTGAAGCTTAGCTGGTTTTAAAGTACTCTCTACCTCTTCTGTGTATCTACTCCTTTGCAAAACCTTCATTCTCAGAATGAAGGGCAAAATATGATTTGTATCAGCACCACAGATATCTTAGTTAAGTTTGGCATATAACAGCCAGGTGGAATAGGCTATGTTTTCATACCACTTGTGATGTAGCAGACAATTATTATGAACAAAAATAAACAAATGAGAATGATAGAAAGTGCAGCTCACATTTTGTTTAACAAAATGTTGAAGCAAGATAAATTTCCTATCTGAACAACTTGAAATTTTCCTTTTAGAATAGATTTTCAAAAAGCTAAGTGCATGCCAGAAGATGTCTTAATGCTATTAAATGAAAATATTGCATATTATTTGTAAATAAAAAGTATACAATGTAATAGCTAAAGTTTGTCTATTAGAATTGTTGGGAAAGCAACTTCTATTATTGGGTTTTATTTGCCTCCAGCATAATCCTTGCTTTATCAGTAGATCTCAGTATTAGCTCAATATGTTTATATAAAATAGTCTGCTGTGATACCTCGTTACTGAACAGAAAGGAGGCTATAATATTTATATTACTGAAAAAGATATACATAGAGATAATTTTAAAAATCCACAGAGATCTTTACAAGCTCTAAAATAATTTTTTTTTAGATATGAACTTCAAATCCAGTATAGGCAATAGTTCAATTAGACTATTCATAAAAAAGTATTTAAAGCTGAGAAAGGGTTGTCATGAAAGAAAAATTGAAATTGAGGAGGAATGCATAACATTCAAAAGAAAATGATCTGTATATGTACTGGTATTTCAGAACTAAATTCCATTCAGTTTATATATTTTTTAAATAAATACCTGTAAATATGAATCTTTTTCATTCCGGTATGAGACCACTAGGTTTTATTGCATATTTGTAACACTAATAGCTATCAACCTAACTTGCATATAGGTTTTCTGTGCTGTTTATAGGCCATAAAATTTTAAGAACACTTATGCAGAAAACACCTAACACATTTGTATTACATAGAAGCAATTTCCATAGTCATGCCATCTTAAATAGAATTACTTTTTGCATTCATAGCGTTCTTCTGAATACCATTAATTATACATGAAAAACATATTTTTTCCTATCAAACAACTCTTGCAAGCAACTTAAAGAACAATCAGAACTTATATAAACTTGAAAAATGAGTCTGTTGAGCACAGTTTCCACCTCAACTCTCACTCCTAATTACTGCAGCACTGTAGATCATTCAGATGCTGGTTGAGACAATTACGGTAATAATTTTTTGCCTTTGTCTTTGAATGGCCAGGGTTGATGTGTTTCATTATCATTAAGGCCGTGTTCTAGTTTACTCCAAGCACGCTCTTTTGTCACTTGCCTTAGACACCAGAACATGATTGATGGTGTCAGATCCTGTTAACGTTTGCATCATAACTGAAAGTAGATGTTACAGTGAAGTGCAAATTACAGACTGCTAAAGTTCCTGCCACTAACAATTATGCTGGGGCAGTATAAAATTTCTCATTTGTTTCCAAAGGTCAGATTAATAAAGCTGCGTGGCACATTATCATAAAGGGTGGGCCCAGCTGTCTGTTTAGATTATGCTTAAGAGTCTAGTGTTTCTAAGGAAAATTTGCAAGGGATCAATGCA
Organism: Regulus satrapa; assembly: GCA_013396955.1. Classification (NCBI taxonomy): domain Eukaryota; kingdom Metazoa; phylum Chordata; class Aves; order Passeriformes; family Regulidae; genus Regulus; species Regulus satrapa. The sequence continues at coordinate 10,526 of VWZN01017417.1, read as the reverse complement.
TCCATTTGAACTAGCAGTTTAAATGTGGGTGATTATTATACCTTGTTCTGAAGGGATCCAAACTCGACGTTGCAGTCACTCAAATGTCTTTCTGCTTCTTAATTCTTTTTTTTCTTTTTTGTAAATTTCTTTTTTCATTCTTAAGTTTAAAGTAGCTCCCCAAGACCTGAAAAGCTAATTTTTTGCATGAATGAGCTGTAAACTAAAATGCATCAAATGTTAAAAATAGTGCTACTCATATATATACCTACATGACACAAATGAGAATTTAGAAATTTAGTGATTTAAGTAAAATATTTTCATGTTACTAATAAAATATAATAGATATAGCTTAAAATTTAATTAAAGAGTGTAAAAATAAAAATTATGGTTGTATTGCAGCTATTCAAATGATTAGTACAAAAAGCACACAATATTTTTTGTTTATGCAATTGTGTACATCTTTAGCAAGTGAATAGTGCTTTCTACCCTTCTTCCTAATAATAAAATTTCTGGTCAATTTTCAAAGTAACTTTTAAAACATTTGCTGATATGTAAAAAATAATTTATTATTAAAAAAAGGTGGGGATTTTTTTTTCTTTAAATACACATACGGCATCCTGGAAAGAAAAAAAGGAGACTTCTGATTTGGCAAGAAGTTGGCAGTAGAGTTGCTAAAGATATAGATCTGAATATACTTCTAAAGGAATTGATGGTTTAGATTGAATTTAATTAATCATGAGCAAATACTGAGAAAGGTTACTGTAGTAATCAGACACTACATTTTAAAATAAATTTCAAAACCACATACCTGTATAAAGATAACTTTTTCTTGTGCAGCGATTGCCTGGATCATTTTCTCTAAAGCCTTCTTTTTCAGACTGTGCCTCATTTTGCTTAAGCTCTGTCTCTCTTTTTCATACCAGCCATTCATATCTTTCAAGATTTGGTACGGCAGAAAGTAATCTGTGTTCTCAGGGGAGAATCTGTGTAGGGCTTAAAATGCAACTTCCCTTGAATATTGAAGAGTAGGATATTCCTTTGAACTTTCAAAGGTTTTTAGAGATTAAGTATTTGAAGTAACTTCTAGCTTTCTTCATAGTCATAGGGCACATAGTTTCCAGTTTCAGATTCTGAAAAGGAGTGAACTTTATGGGTCTGAGTGAGAACAGTTAAGGTGAACATTCAGTTTGGATCATGTCTTTACAGGCTAATTTTTTTTAAATTGACCTATTCTTTGATCACTTTGGAGTGCATTTTCAAGAAATAATTGTATTTTATTACTTTATAGGGATTCAAATATTTTCTAATTTTTAAAATTTATCTGAGATCATAATAGGGTAAATTTTGACTGATTCTTAAAGATTTTTTAAGTTCATATGATGTATAAATAACTGTCAGGAGAGGTTTGTCTTTCAGAATTGTAATAGTTGATAATAGGGTTTGCCAGATTTTGTTTTGCTCACCTATGGAAAGGATATCAATATGGGATCATTGCAGTGACACAGCAACAAACTGCAATTCTGTGTGACCCTGCAAAACTACATAAGGTGAGGTCTTTGGCTGTTTAGGCAGCAGCTATTGATCAAAAAGTTGTTTATCAGAGTTTCCAGCCTGGGAAAGAAATACAGTGGGATAGATTTTTGTCCTTACACTTAGCAGGATTTTCTTGCACACGAGTTGGCTAAAAGATAAATCCATGGCTGATAAAGTAATGGCTGATTGTTGGTTAGATATCTAAGAGATTTGACATGAATTGTTGCACATTTACATGTCATTTTATAAGTGTCTTTGTATTCAATAGCAATGTGATAGAGTGAGATTCTTCTCTTTGTGCTCACTGGACTTTGTAGAACATAGAATTTATTTGCACATATGGTGCCCAGGCTATAAATTTTTAGTTCTCTAGCATTTGGTGTCCTGTCTAGACCTGAGCATAGGCTTAGATTGCTGTGCTGGCAGGATATCAAAACAAAAATTCTCAACAATAAAGTTCAAATTACTCTCTCTTTAAATTATGCACAAAACATATACATTTGGGAATGCTGGCCCGCTAGCAATAATCAGTCAAATCTTGCTGTTCTCATTATTTTAAAAGACTATAAAAATCCATGGCAGCATTACTTTAATGGAAATTTAAGACAGCATTTCATTATCTCAGAAATAAATCCAAGAATATTAAAACAAGCATTTTTCTTAGCTTTTTAAAGTCCTGCATAGAGCTGATTAAATGAAGGCTCTTAGAAGGAAGGAAAGATTAGAGAATTTTAGCAAATAGAAAAGCATATAAAATTCCCATTTGTATTATAAGTGCCACCAAGTTTCTAATAAGCACACATTGATTTTTCCTCATAAAATGTAAAAGCTGTGATTTTGTAGTCTTAACGATAATTGCCCATTAAAAATGTATTACAAATGGAGGAAAAAACCCAATAAAAACATTGTGGTATCATAATCATAATTTCTGCGCTTAAAGGATCATATATGTAGGTTGTACTCTGGTCTAATTAGTAATCTGATCTCCTTTCCCCAGAAACATTGAAAAATCTTATTATGCTTTTTAATTGTAACAGACATCTCAAGAGCAGTACATAGAGTTAGGAGTATCATAAATATGTTGGCAGAAGTAATACAAAATGATGAAATCTAAAGATAATATATTTATATTGCTTGAACATAGTTTTCTAAGGTGATTCAGCATACTCCTGTGTAAATATATTTTAATAAACTTATAGAAGTTTGTCTATATGTTCACAGACATACAGATAAAATGTCAGAACAGACATACACCAAAAAGTGTGTAGAAAGTGGATCACAGAACAGAAATGAGAATCTAAAAAAAAAAAAAAGGATTCCTTGTGAGTCTTTAATAGCCTTTAGATACATATTTAAACAACCATTTTGAGGTATCATGTCATCTATAGCAAGTGTAATAAAAGTAGCAGGAGATTCTGAACTTTTTTCCCATTTTTTTTATTTCCACTTCAGATTGAAGTATTGGATTAGGCAAAACGTAGGGGTGTAATAGGTAGTTCAAGATTAAACCATACTCAAATATACAGTATTACAGATATTTCTTCTCTTAAATTTGGAGTTTTATAGCATGTTTGGGGAGGTTTTTGGTGAACCATGTCATGTGACTCTGTATGCACTCATTCTAGATGAACTCTCTTTTAAAGCATTAGCATTTTTTGTAGGCTTGTATTCTAAACCACTTACTGGACGTGCCGATGGCAGACTGTGCAAGGTGTGTGACCTGTTATCTCCTTTCCTAGCTTATTTAGAAAAAAAAGTCTTTTTATGTGCCTGTTTTTCTTCATAAGCGGTCAATTGCAAATGCCATTTCTTCCTTTCCTTGTCTCTCTGGAGAGGTATTACAAGACATGAAGCCTGTTTACTTTCTTTCAAGCTCTTCTGTACTGACTGAGATTGCCCTTTTCCACATGTCTACTTTATTCTTGCAGTTGTGGGAAGCGCTCAGAGTTTAGGGGAATCATAAATGCAAGCGAGCTAGAGGCTCGCCATGCAGAGCGTGAAGGTCAGAGCTGTTTCCCACACTGGGATTGCAGTGTCTCCTCAGGAACCTGAGAAATCTGATCTAGTTGCTATCAGAAAAGTCAATATTTGCATTTTGTTGAATATGCATACCCACCAGTGTTTGGAAAAAGGGTTATTTGGTATCTGTGCTTGTATGATTATCTTGTTTGCATTCACAAGATACTATCTGCAAATCCTCTAATGATTCAAAGACAATGTTGTATTGAAGTTATTTCATTATTAGGATTAATTCATTGCTATTCTAAATGAAACAGGCTTAGCATTTTTTTCTTCTTTAATTTCAGATAGGGCACTGGAAGGACAACTTGAGGAAAAATGTCAAAAAATGCTTTAACTCATGGAATGCTAAGTGTTCACAGAGAAGCCATTTTGGTTCATGTTTTTTTTGGCATATCACTTTTTAAAGAACATTTGAATCATGCTGGTTGCTGAGAAACATTGGTTTCCCTGCAAACAGTGGTGCAAAATAGATTAATGGTTTTTAAATGGTGAAAAAATTAATGGAATTCTAAAAAAACCCATAATTTGAATATGAGAATTTTCATAAGTTGTGTGCAATCACCTTTTGCAGGCCAAAGAGTAAAAATATTCTCTTCTGGTAGATTCTTATACACATCTATTGAATTTGATTGACTTCAGTGAGATTCTGCAGCTGTGCTTGATTTTGATAGCAGAGACATAAATCAGAGCACAGAATTCTGAAATATTTAAATGCAGAAAACAAAATCCTTTTCAGAGTACCATCTAAGTATCTTACCAATGCATTTACAAAGTTGCTCCCTTCTGTTTTGGGAAGTATTGGGCAGAGGTCAGTTATTTCAAAGTATCTTCTCAGAATGATTCAGTTCATGAAAATGCTCTTACTGTTTTTGCACAGAAAAATTCTAAATTAAATGATGAAGTTGAGGTAGAAGAGGTGGGTTGTGCTTAACACAATAACAGGGACCAAGAATATCCCATCATCTTCCAGCAGCAGATGCAGAGAATGCGTTTTATAATTTTATTTTGAAGGGATTACCCCTCTGATAAACATATTTTTGACCAGCCAATTTAATTGTGCCTCTGCTCATCAAAGACAGTATTTGTAGAAGGTGGAGCTGGACATCAGAGCAACCAGGGAAGTGATTTAAGGTGGTGAGAGGGAGACCTTCTCTGGCCACTTCTTCTGGCACCATTCTCAAGAGAGAGAAGCTGGATACCAGTGAACCAATTTATTTGTGTCTTAATTTTTCCTTGGTCTTTGACTCTGGGCTTGTGAACTTTAGTGAGCTTTACACTCAGAGGATGGATCACAATATGCATACAAAGAAAGCTAGCAGACACCTAACTATTTATTCTGTCCTGAATGTTTTCTAGCTTGAGATGGTGTGGAGGCCCAGAGAAACTGACTTTGGTTTCAGGGTGGACTGTGGTAGCACTACTTTGTGAAATGTATGATTTTCTACTTAAAAAATAGACTGAGAGGAAAGCTCTTCTATAACTCAGTGAGCAGGAAAATGTCGAGGCTAAGTATGCTGTTATTTTCTAAATAAAAAATAAACAATAGCAGTTTATCAGCCACAACATACACCAGCACAAGCTGCAAGAGGGTTAAATTTAAAACTCTATAGGATATACATCCTCTACGTTGAAGGACGAAGTTGAATATCATGCCATATTAATATTTGGTTCTATCAAAGTTATGGAGCATATTGCAATACAGCCAGCTACTGAAAATGACCTTTATTTTCAGTATCTGTCATCAGTTATTAGTGTTTCTTTTATTCCTGAGAATTCTGTAGGATAAGGGCTTTCTAGGTCTTTCAGAAGCAGGACTAGAAGTTCATATTGCATGAATCCAATTTGTTAGAGCCTTTAGTCTGTTATTCTTTCCACAGAGATTCATGACCAAGAGCTTGAAATACATAGTGGATGCATTTCAATACCAGTGCTTATGTATCGATTTCTGGAGCTTTGTCATGTCATGTGTAAAACAGAAACTGAAAGCCAGTTTCGCAATGGAAAACCAGAAATATTTTAGATTAGTAGAATTTTTCCGCTCAGCTTTACAAAGCACACAGAAATGCCTTAATTTTGATGCATTCCTCTCATAAGGGTTCCTCTCATCTCAAAATGCTCATAAGTACTTTCTCACTAGTAATTATTCCCTAGTTTCATAGTATTTGTTTTCATGTGGGTACTGTTTAATTTATTGTATTTTGTTGTCCCAAGAGAGTAGAACAGGATATGTCTTGTTTTTTTTTTGTTCACCTTTTACATTTTGACATGTTTTTCTGGAGCTAGAAAGAATGTCATCTTGAACAATATCAAACAGATTTTTTGGCTGTTGGGTCGAAAATGTTTGGCTACCCCTATACTAAATAAATAAGTAGCGAATGATAAATAATGGAGCAGTCATTTTCTTCTACTAAATAATGAAATTCATATAATGAAAAAATAAACCATTCTATTTTATGTTATCTGAAAAATTGATAACTAGTTTGTAGGCTTTACATTATTCAGGTAACAGAAAATGTGCAGTACGTTTGGATTTGATCTGCTTCCCTTCACCTGTACAACTACAAGGTTTAGCAGAATATGTTTTATCTGTTCACTTTGAAACCTAGAAATATGCATGTTACAAATTAGGTATTAGAAAAATCAAAGTATGGTTTTTGGCTTTCAATGGAGTAATGGTTTTTGACCAATTTTTGCTTAAATGGTAGTCTGAAGAGTAACAGATATTTCTTCAAAGATATATTAGGTAATTCCTTGGTACTAAAGATCTATTTTCTTCTTGTATTTTAATAAGAGACCTGTAATTAGTATGTGGATTAACACCTTTTTAGTGATAGTTGTTTACAAAATTAATGTTATCTTGATTGCAATTTGCACATACCACTATAGGATGGTTTTGATAGAGAGCCCTGGGTGTGACATGCAAATTTACATACCAGTGTCTTAAAGGAACATCAAAATGCTTGACTTTGTCTTCTTTAGTAGCTGGGTTTAAAACAATGTGTTTCATGTGCTTTAGTTGTGAGTTTCAAGATGGAAATTTGACTGAGCTTTTCCAGTGTGGTGTTAATCTGAAGAGATTTTGCATAAAGAGATTTAGCAGTGCAGCAAAAATGTGTTTTGTACTTCTGTTGTTCACATCTCATATTTATTTAGAACCTCAAAAGTCACTTTATTGCCAAAATGGTTGCAGCTTAATCAAAATTAAGAAAAATTTTTTGATGAACCTATGTGGTAAAATCAGTAGCACTTCCATCTTTTTGGTAGATTCGTATTTTTCTTCTATATAAGTAATGATTGTATTAAGTAATGATTGTATTAATCTAAAATACAAGAAAAAAATTATAAAAATGAAAATTCATCCATTGCAGTAAAACCTTGTACTATAAGAAATGCAGAACCTCACAATTAGATACCAGACAAGCAAACCTTCTTTTCCTTTCCTTTCTTTGTTCCTCTTTCCTTTAATAATTTATTATGCTTGGAACAGTACTATGAAAAACCTGTTTAAAATAATTGAATAAAAGCCCTTAAATCCAAGCAATATTTTGTGTTTGAATGTCATGAAGAGAAGCTAGAAAACTTTTGCCTTTTTTTAACAACATTTTTAACAGTTGAGAAAAGTTAAAATGTTTTAACAGCTGACTAACAGACTAACAAAATAGACCTTTGAAAAGGTATTCAAATTAAGGAAATAATGCATTTGAATTAATTTATCATAACTTGGTTTTCTTGGTTTGGGCATGTAAATTTTATATTGAATAAAGTAATTTCAACATTAAAGGAATGGGAAACTCCTAAAGAGAAATTAGAATGTGTAGAAGCTACTTTTTGGATGCCAAATGACTGGTGAACTTACACTGCTGTTGACACTCCTGAAAATACAGATTTGTGCTGTCTAATGCTTTTGACACAGTGTTTTAAATCAAAAAGATGCCAAATGATAAGGAAACATGATTTTTAATGGATGAGAGCAAAGTTATCGGATTGCATTCCTTAGGAGACTTAAGCAAAATTCGTCTTCCTATAAATATGAAAGAGATTTACAGGAGAGATATAATTTGTGTTCCTTATGTGGAAGCTTTCTGAGGAAAACTTCTGTGCATATAGATTTTCAAACATCTACACAAGGGTTAACCTGGTCTTTGTATTCTTGGTATGTAAAACCTACTCAGAAAAAGTGAGTATCTTCCTTTGCTGCCACATTTCAAAAGCAAAAGCTGAGATCTAAATTGCTGGTAGGGTAAAGTTATCAATGGTGCCCAATGGATTTTTTATCTGTGACACTCAAAGTTTAAAATCTCCATAACAGCACTGAGGAAATAATATGGTCTAGAACTATTTTGCCGCCTTATGTAGCATAACTTTTCAAAGACTTTCAGAAAAGACCTAATAAAAGCTTTATTTTCCATGAGCAGAAATTGTATGTGTGTGCAAATTATGGTACATACTAGTAGCAGAGTACAATATGCATCATAGATTTATTTATAGATCTTAAAAATAGGACTATAATTATGAAAAAGAATTACCTAAAATTAAAATGGAACATTGAATAGTCATTAGAATGATATTTGTGTATTTGGAAAAACACTTACATCTTTTTCCCTACAATAGATGCTTAGAGCATCTATTAGATGCTCTAAGAGTGAAAAATATTTCCAATTTGGTTGGGCTTGAAATATTTTCATGTCTTTGATTTAAGATGTCAAAATATAGCCGCCAGTTTAGGACAAGCAGTGAGAGATGAAAAGTATTTGCTAGAATAAAACATCAGTGAGGTAAGTGCCTGTAAAATTGTAAACCATCCACAGATAAGTAAAAATCTGCTAATCTGTTTGGAAAAGATAAATTTTATGGTTGTAATTAAATATTAAAAATATTATATAGTCTGGCAATAAAAAACATAAGCCTTAGATGACTTATTTGCCTACAAGGTCTGATCAGAACTTACTGTAAAGTCTGTGGTGTTGAGTTCATGAAGCAGCTGCAAATATTTTGTGTCTTAGCAGCTGGCCTCCCGTACCCTTAAAAATACCATGAAAGAGCAACAAAAAAAATCTTTCAGGCAGCAGAACAACCACTGAGATTCCTTCATACATATGAGCTGCCACAATTAATTTAATTCCTCCAGTTTAATATGCTCTTGAATGCTAACTCATTCAGTGATATCAAGTTATAGTGTTCTGTGTATATCTGTGTGCTGAAGATTCCCTCATGTATGGGTGATCTAAACAGCTATATTAAAATCTAGTAGTCAAGAACGCAGAAATTAGTTTTAGCCCATCCAGTGCTCTTCTGTAGATGCTTCATGCTCTAAGGGTTCTACTAAAGCTACAGACTTTCTGTGCCTTTTTTTTGGGCACTAAATGGTCATACGTATTTTACATGAAATACATCAAACCCGATTTTCATAGAGAAGTCTTATATCTCTGAAAAAAATGATATGGCTGCACAGACCTTGACTGTCATCTTTAATGTCTTCCAGAGCTTTAATCCGAGGACTTCTGTACTTGTTCTGTCAGCTTTTCTCATGGAAATACATATATTTCCTTACATATAGACTATATGAGAGCCACCCTACTGACTTATACACACAAGGTAGTCCACAAGTCATTTTCTTCTGTACCTAGCAGAAATTTT
>VWZN01017412.1:79977-116582 GCA_013396955.1 Regulus satrapa | reverse complement strand
GGGGGGGGGGGGAAGGTTCCCTGCCATAATGCAGTAGGTTGTTATCCAATTAAAAATGATCTGATAAAAACACTCTAACATTTGTCACATTTTTTGCCTGTTTGTGATACAGCCAAAGAATTTATATCATTTTGTGAATGCAACCAAGACATAACTAACTGTTGCCATACCAATTACTAGGAAGAAAAAGAACCTCCTCCACATGTACTACCCACACAGATCTGATGGGCACAGTTTGTGAAATGCCTTGAGAATAAAATGGTGGGGTGAATGATGGCATGCACATGGCTGCTGCAGTTGGGTCTGGCCTGGGACTTACATGGTCTGTGTGTGTGTACATATGGAGTACGTGTGAATCACTGAGGCATTGGATCTGCTCAGGCTCACAAGCACAGATCCCATTTAACTCATTTGCTACTTCTTCTACTCAGTCTGTCAAATTCTGCCAGAGAAGCTGTGGGCCTGAATCTGGCTGTAGCTGTCTAGCAGTACAACCTGCATAATCCCCACAGCAGAATAGTGAAAATATTCTTATTTTTCTTTGTTCCAACTTGAGGGCAGTTTTCCTTGTGTAACATCTTGAGGTGTTTGAAGTCTATGTGTTCTAGATGTTCTGAAATTAATATGTAAATTGAGGAAGCCTTTATATAATGTAATTTATATTTTCACTTTTAGTATGTCCACTAATTTCCTTTTAAAGAAGCATTCCTTTTCCCCATCTTTCTCTCTGTCTTCTTGGTTGCTAGATTTTGAGCATCTTGGAATAGCATGCAACTATTTCTGGATGATGGCAGTGGGCTTAGCACATCATGAAAACTAATACATTTATATTTTAAAATGGATAAGGTTCTGAAGAAGTGTCTGAGCTACTTATTTCTCACTTATGTTATAAATCAGAAAATAAAACAAAAAGCTCTGTAGTCCAAGGAAAACACACAGTAGAAAAGAGAATGAAGAATATGTAGTTCCTTAATCTTTAGACTCTCAAAGATATTAAATTTACTACTCAGTTACAGTTGTCTTGTAATGCTAATGTTGTGATATGACTTACTGTTATGAATAAATACTGCCATTGAATCCTCAACATGGAAAAAATTAAGCCAGTTCAAGTAAAAATAAATTTTTCATTATAAAGGAGGATTTCTGAAAAATGAAAGGAAATCCCATGCTGCTTCATTTTCATATTATTAAAAAAAAAAAAAAAAGGTTGTGGGCTACTTAAGACTTAACCCTTTCTTCCTGATTTTAATCTACTATGAAATTCTTCTATTTTGAAAGCATAGAAAGCAAAGAAAAAATCCTCACCCTTCCAAACTAAAATTTTCAAAAATATTCTGGCTTTTAAAGGGTTCTACTGATTTTTTTAGCTTACATTTTTCATTAAGTTCTACCCACACTCATAGATAGCTTCTGCAATATGTGCCCCTTCGCTTCACTGAAAATGCCATTTAAGAAAACAAGTAACTGATGATAGTTGTTGGTCATCAACAGCATAGTACCTCCATTTTAATGATGGAGTCATACTTTTATATACATTTAACTGTGTGCAAGGTTTTAAAAATCATGTTCCAATGTAGTATACGTAGTCATTTTAAATGTGTCTAATGCACTCTTTATTGAACTCAAGCTTTCAGCACTCACAAATATCACATTTATGCAGGACTTTTTTTAACATACGCTTGCTAATAAGTATATCTTCTAAGATATTTGATGGGAAAAAAGTTAAGTATGGATCTACCTCTCTGGGAAGCTTGTTCCAGTGTTTTGCTCCCCTCATAAAATAAAATTTCTTCCTTATATCTAGTCTGTGTCAACCCTCCTTTAGTTTAAAACCATTATCCCTTGTCCTATTGCTACAGGCCCGACTAAAATGTCTGCACTCATCCTTCTTATGTGCCCCCTTTGAATATTGACAGGCTGCAATGAGGTCTCCCTGAAATCTCTTCATCTCCTGGATGAGCAACCCAAACTCAGATTTTATTCATAGGAGAGGTGCTCGATTCCTCTGATCATTCTTGTGAATTCAACACATCCACTGCTTTCCTGTGCTTAGCACCCCAGAGCTGGTTGCAGTGGTCCAGGTGGGGGTCCCAGAAGAGCAGAATAGAGGGGCATAATCAACTTCCTCGACCTGCTGGCAACGCCCCTTTTGGTGCAGCCAGAATATGGAAGCAATCTTCTAATCTGACTAGACATCATCGGATTCACTCACTTAGATCTACAGTGGCTCCAGCAACTCATGATGAAGAAAACTGCTCAGGGCGTTTATGTCAGATTTGATAAAACTTCTGCTAAAGCATCCATTCAAATAGGTCAGAAGTTTTAATGGTAAATCTATCAGACATTTTTTCTGAGGTCATGAACTGTGAAGAATTTGCTCCTTCTGGCTGTCAGTAGGTCTGCTCTTATGGAAAATAAAAGCAGTATTTAGCTAAGGATACAGCTTTCCTCTGGACACACACATACCACTTCATCTAATTTCAGTGGGGCTTACAAAGTTCACCTGAGGATTAAATGAGTCCTCTAATAATTAATTGTAAGGATTTTTAGGTTAACTTTAACTGTTACACTTAAAAGTTCAGATACAGTACCATTTATAATAACAGACCAAGCAGCAGAAAGACTTCAGTCTCTTTTCTCACCTGGTATAGTAGTCACAGATACACGCATGGCAACTCTCTGCTGAGGTTAAAGGAGAAAAGATATTAAACATAATTTCTCTGTCTCCTCATTTCTGTGAGAAAGTTTGCCTTTGTCTTTAATAAGAAATTTCACCTCCAGTCAAGCTAGCATCTTGTGTCTTTACATGACCTTCTAAGTTACATGCATTGTACATACATGCACTGATAGCAGGGGCCAAGATTTAAGGGAAAATCTGTCCCACACTACAGCAGAGTGAACTGGGATCACTGAATGCACAAATTGTCCTGCTATTTCCTGCATCACAAGTGCGTATGCAACATTTGTGTGCCTGTTTTAATGGTGCACACAATTGTGTAAGTTAGATTATATTTTAATATTAACTAACTTTGCATAGTTAATAAAAATAAATATTTTTCTATATATGATAACAGGATTTTATTGCCAATACACAAGTATTTCCATTCAAGAAGTAAACTTCATAGTAGGTTCAGAGTTTTGCAAATGATGCCTCAAATTCTGGTCTCACTATTGTATACTGTTATACTCCTTCATACTGGCTTTCAGTTTACTTAATAGAATGGTACTTAGCTTTTGGAACCTTACAGTTTTTGGCACCCTAAAAGAAACCAACCTGCTTTATTAGATTCATGATTGAAGAAAATCACTCTAAGCCTAATAAGCTTTAGGTGTTTCCATTCAGTGTCAGCAGGGAGTCAGATTAAATCAAGGCTGAAGGTCTCAGCTGCATTCAAACCCTTGATCTAGCTACTAATGCTTCAGTTTGAAAAGTATGACAAGATGATTAGATGGTTTAAATAGCCCTATGCTTTTTGAGATGGCTGATATCGTGAAAGAAATTGCTTTTGCAGCAAAAGTATGTATTATAATCATATTAATGAAATGTGGTGTCATGGCTTAACTCCAGCTGGAAACTAAGTCCTGTGCAGCTATTTGCTCACTCCCCTACCTTACAGTGGGATGAGGAGGAGAATTAGGAAAAGGTAAAATCTGTGAGCCAATAACAGCTAAAAAAAGTACATTAAATAGTAAATATATAAAAAAAATCCCCAAAACAATAGTAACAACAAAAGTAATACTAATAATACTATTAATAATAGTAATGAAAAGGGAGATAAGAAAAAGAGAGGAATGAAACCCAAGAAAAACAAATGATGCACAGTACATTTTGTCACTGCCTGCTGACTGATACCCAACCAGTCCCTGAGCAGTGATGGGACCCTCCCGCCAAGTTCCTGCAGTTTATATGCTGAGCATGATGTTCTCTGGCTAGTTCAGGCCAGCTGTTCTGACCATGCTCTCTCTGGCATCTTTTGCACCTACTCACTGTCAGAGCATGGAAAACTGAAAAGCCCTTGACTTAGAGTGAGCACTACTGAGAAACAACTAAAACATTGGTGTGTTGTCAACATGTCGTTTGTCAAATTTTTCAGTGAGGTGGTCTAATGAATAATTTATTTTGTTTCATATGGTTTCCTGTTGCACAGGTTATCTATTACTAAAAACTTAATACCTCATGCATACACAAAGTTGTCCTCAAAGCATTTTACAAAAGAAGTCCATGTGAATTTCCTTTTCTATAAATATGGAATGTAATATCTTTAATGTTGCAGTTATTGAATGATATGCTGGGATTTCATCATTGGTGCTGTTCTAGTGTGACTAATGAACAGTCACCTACCTTTTGAGGTCTTATTCCACAAATAAAGTTTAAGTACAGCTAAAAGGAAAGAGCCATTTAGCCAACACTGAGCATTTAGAAAAATTTTCTTGTACCATTTGAAGATTAGATAACATTTTTGGTGCGCTTTCATGAGGAATGGTCCAAAAGCTGCATGTGAAGGTCTACAAACTGGCTTGTCCTGTTTTCCTTCCAGGGTGAGACCAATGGTGCACCAATGCTTTAGTACCTGGTGCACACTTGAAACTTATTGTCGAGGATGGATGTCAGATGGATTCTGGATTTAGAAACGTGTTTTACAATTTTATTGGAATTAAATGTATCTTCATTTTACTGCAATTTATGCAAATCAGACTTGAATTTTGGGCCACTAAGAGCCTACTGAAGAAACCTAGGGAAATGGAGTGAAATCTTGGGAAGTATATTTTCATGAGTTCATGTGATGACAGTGTTGAAATCAGTCAATCAAACTATATTTCTGATAAAGCACAGATTTTGAAAGCCAAAATTATTAATAAACATTTTGCCTCAATGTCTGCAAACCAAAATTGTAATCCCTGACAGCCAGTCTGGAGCTAAAATCTGTAGATAATGGGTCCATTCATAATTAAGTCAAAAGATAAGCTAAACATTAAGGAGGATGAAATATGTGGTAGGCTAAAACTTTCCAAAACTTTATCCAGACTAAACTCCTTTCTAAACCCTGTTTTCCTTCCTTCATTAGCTGAGAGATCTTTGCTGGCTTTGTCAGTTTACAGTGCTATTTCACTTGAGCCAAAAGATGGGCACTGCTATAAAATGAATGAATGAATCAAACTCAGTTTTGGCAACAAGGTATTTCCTAATCCTCACTAGGACTAAATGACAACCTGTGACACTAGAGTCCAACAGTAAAATAGATTTTAGATATTTGCTAGTTGTCTTACTGAAATTTTATCCTGTATCTTATACTGGATTTCTTGCACAGGCATCAAGCACTTGTAGTAGCAAATATTCAAGGTCTAAGCATATGATGCTAGAATTTTTCTGTAGTGAAAAAGTAGTAGAAAACTACTTTTATGATTCTCACGTGGAGAACAAATAACCCTAACACTCTTCCAGACAAGATGGATGTGGGGGGTAGGGAAGATCATGGACTGACACTTCATTAGGGTAGACCTCTTCACATAGGAAAGGCCTTCTAGATACAGAGACATCATTGTTGATAATGTCATGGAATTGTCTGAACTGTAATCACACTGCTCCTGCCTGGGATAGCCTGGGATTGCCCGGGAGACAAGTACTTTCCCTTTACTATTAGCAAAGTGATAGCTGAGTTTCAGGTCACTGAAAGATATTTTCCCCTCAAGGACCACCTTAATTAAAGGTGATGAGAAGATGGACAAAATTATTCTTCGAAATACATCACTCAAGATTGTATAGTCAAGAATTCTCTAATGAAGCAAAATGTTGTGGGCTGATATAAACTGTCAATCTTCTCCTTTACTGCTACTTGCCAATTTGTTGTGGCTGTATAATATTGCCTGCTGGAGAACATTGATATATAGAGATAAAAAGTTTTCATCAGTTTACCCCAATCAGATAAAATAATGGCAGTCTTAAATACTGAAATAAAGAAAGTTTCCCCTTCAATTTCAAACTGTATGTGTACACAGTTATGTTTGACTAATCTGGGCTGTAAAAATTGCAAATTATGCAGTGGTTGAAGCAAGAATTCACAAATACGTCACCTTTTGGATGCAGTTGGGTGAGTGCTGACCATTTACAGGTCTCTGACAATAAAGTCTACATGGTTAAGGAGTCTCAACTATAGAAGTGTCTTAAAATATGTTAAAATGTCCCTTAGGAAGTACAAACATACAAGAATAATTTATTCTATACGTAGAGAGTAATAAATTATATATTTTATATATGTATAAAATGTTCGTTATTACAGAAAAAGTGGCAAGAGTTGAAGAGATGAAAGCTTAAAAGAAATTCTTCCTTTCTTTTTGTGAGTAAATCAATAAGGGAGTATTTGCAAAACCATCCAGTGAACTGTTTGAGCTTTCCAAAACTACTTTAGGCTGCTGGCCACAAAACAAAATATTTATGCGTGTACTTTGTTAAAGGCTGTGAAATGTCATGTTTGCACAGAACTTGTTTAATGACGAAGGTCTGGTAAAAGAATTTCGCTTCTTCCTGCATGACTATCCCACTAACACGAACGCCTTTTCTCAAGCAGCAGTCTTGGCTAAGGCTTGGCAGTAACTGGCCAAGCTCACACAAGCGAGATAAGACAAGTTCTGAATGGCAGATGTCAGGAGAGGAAGCAGCTGCATGCCGTGGGACTGCCGTGGAAGGAGCCGGCTGGCTGCCAAGACCTGCGAGCAGCGATGTGCTTGAGGTATGTGTGAACCAGAGAGTTTTGTGCTTCAGTGGCAGGGCTGCTCTGATCCATTCTGCGCTCACTTATGAAATGCGTCTCCAAGTACCCGAGATAAAACTGGAGCAGGGTGAGACCGAGAAGCACATGTGCATCCGTAGCACCGAGCACTCTTAGATAACTTGAATGAACTCCAAAGTGAGAGAAACTCATGTCTGCTCTGATAAAAGAGCCAAATTATTATGGGCTAGACTGATAACTGGCAGTGCAGAGGCGCAAGGTGGGCGATGACACACACCGTGGCTGCCAAAACTTTAACCTCTGCTATCCATATCCGCAGGTACCCATTGGCTCCCAGGAATGAATAAAGAGGAATCAGTGTCTGTCAATGACAATCCCATTCCTGTCTCTTCAGAATTATACAGACACTCAGGCTCAGTGTTTAAGAGTTTTTCAGATGCTAACTACTAATTTACAAGGAGATAGGAAACTGCTGTGACAGTCAAATAAATAACAATGACACAATAGTAGATCCTAAAATGTCCTGGCTTTAGCTTATCTCTGGGACTTGCAAATTACTAAGAGGCATACACACCCACACAGACTCATGAGGGTGAGTAGGAAAACACACGTTTCGTGCTCACCTAGCCTCTTTCTTTGCTATCCACTCTCAAGGATCACCATTCTGCCTTCCAACTCCTTGAGTGTTTGAGGTTTTAATCTTTAATATCTCCACCCGTTGCTTTTTATTTGGTTAACAGTACCAAAAGTAATGGATTAAGAGTATTTGTTAATAAGTTGTTATGATTGTTTAGGAAATATAATATCTGTATGGCACTTCTCCGAATATTTGGTTTTGCTGCTGTGAAAGAAAGGAGACCACTGTTTACATGTTGTCCACTAGTGTTGATGGAAACAGTAAGCTAATAGTCTCTAGCCATAAATCCAGGAAGCCTTATTCTTCCTTTGTTTTTATGATAATGCAGAATTAAGACACCTTCATATCTGTGCAAAATGCAAGAAGGGAATCCTTGTCTGATAGTGTTTATCTCCTTCCAGAGACATCACTCCCTAGTCCATGCTGGGCAGCTGCTGCAGGTTAGCACAGGGTTGGCACAGGCACAGCTCCCCCTGTATTGTACCAATAGGTGGCTACAATAGGTGATAATAGATGGTACAATAATAAAACTGATAGATGGCTACCTGCCCCTTGAGCCTCACCAACCAACGGCTCTACAAACATTGCATTGATCCTGGCAATAGTAAATTTGCTGGCCTCTTATTTCACTTGATCTGTTGGAATGCTGCGGACATGCTACTGCTCTTCTTCGTGTTTTGTAGGGTGAGAGGTTGAGTGGAGGGACAGAAATTGCTACTGTTTTAGAGAGTTTGCAAAAATTATGAAGAAAAAGTCATACCTTTGGACAAAATTTGAAATGAATTGAAACCCTCAGGACAATGAAGATACATATTTTATACAAAGTGAGCCAATGACGATCAAAAATGCTGTACATCTCCTTGCTTAATCACTCACTCTTCTCTGCAGCTCTGAACAACAAATTAGACTTTAACATTCAAAACATTTCTTTCCTGACAAGCACTCTCTGAAGAAGTCCTTCCAGAGAAGCCTTCTTTTCTTATGGAAAGGTTCAGGAATGTTACTGGCTATTTGGATACAAAGCTGAGGCTCCTTAGTGATTGTAAATCAGTCCCATCTTGTTGATGTCAGTAAGGCTATGTTAATTTATGCTTGCTAAAGTACTCGAACCTGCCAACAAGCACTTGGTTAAATAGGTATGTTTAACCTGCTGGAGTTGCTGAGAAACAATTAAAGCAGCAGCCACTCCATTCGATGGGGAAACATTACACAGTTCAAGTACATCTCTCCCTTAACCATCAGCGGCATTAGTGTTCCCCTGCCAGTAAAGCCTCTGAAAGAAATGTGAAGGCAGAGTACTCTAGATACCAGAAATGTGCAGTAGGAACAATTGGGGAAAGAAGCTGAAGGCTTGCTGACACCTTGTCCTTCTGTGCCCTGTGCTGAAGGATGTCATGATCTAAATTTCCCCCACTATCATCCTCGCAGTTCTTACTTTTGCCTTCTTGACCTGCCATATTTCCTTGGTCTCTTCAGTTCTTGAACAAAACAAAAACCACCACAAACTCCACAAAAAGAAACAAATAAACAGAAAAACCAAACCAAACAAAAAATTCCCCAAAACCAAAAAACCCCACAACTAACCCAAAAAACCCCCAGAACCCCAAAACCATCTGACCTGATGTTGCTATTGCTCTGCTTACACACCTTATGCTTTTCCTCTCCTTTGTATTGTCTACTTGGACTGTACACACTGAGCACTGCTTTCAGCTAAGTGCTGCACAAATAATGGAGACTAAATCTTGGTTTGTCCTTCAGCATTACCATAATAAGAAAGGCATTTCAATTAAGAGCAGTATTGTAAAAATGTGCCTGTTCTTAATGACAGATTTTCTTTCCTAGGTCTTACCAATGCAAACAAAGCAGAGACCAGAATACTCATTATGAACAATGCTTCAGTGCAATCGTGCTATTTCATTGCTTTCTGCACTCTACCATCCACTTCTTATCTATACAAAATGTGCCTTTTTTACGACAGTGAAATATTTTCATTAAACTAAGCAAAAAAGTATTATTCTAATGTAGCAAGTGGTGCCCTTGCAGAACTGATGACAGAAATTATAAAAGCAGCATACCAAGCAATTTGATTAATGTTTAAGGTAATATGCCAGGTGAAGGAATAGTTAAAAAACAGAATACTGCAAATTTGCAATATAACTCTGTGAAGGCAAGGTAGTTAATTTTTCTGTGCTAGGTAGTTAATTTTTCTGTGCTTTTTGCTTTGCTTTGTTTCTTTGGTTTTTTTTGTTTTGTTTTGTTTTGTTTTGTTTTTAAAATTTTCTTTCTTGTTAGCACCTACTTTTTGGTCTTTACATGGGATGCTGCTTTCATACAGCAATAACAGCTTTTTGTTAGGGTTTTATATATGTTGTGAGATGTCAGAGATGATTTTGGTGGCTTAGTGTTTATGCCAGTGGCTTCTACTGTTCTCCTGACTGCAAATTTTTTTGTGTGAAGCTTTAACCTGGGCAATACCATTAAAGAAACACATAAATTTGAAATGCTAGGGTACTCGTTCACGTGGAAAGGGAAGTGTGTAACTGTGGACGATTTTTGCAATTCAAATCAATGCTACTCTGCTATCTTTCTTTATTAGATGGAGACATGAGGCAACTCACCTAACTGTAAGCACCCACACTGTAGATATCTCCTTTGACCAAATTATGCCACTCCTTTTATAGTCAATGAAGAGAACTGCCTTATCTTAGCCATTTCCCTTCAGATGAGAGAGATTGTACCCTGTGAGTGCCTGTTTCTCCCTCTTAGCTCTAAAGGCCGTTTAGCCTATGAGCTCAGATGGGGATGTTTGCATTATAGATATTTGCATTTTGTCAACTCAGTCCTTTTATTAGTGTCAGATCTGTAACGACTGAAGAAAATGCACCTTCTGAAAGGCCACAGCCAACGTATGAATTGCTCCTTCTGTGCATGCCAGGCTTGGACCAGAGCTGAATAACAGCTTCTGAATTTGAGGCAAAGCTGAAAATTTCTTTGCAATGGGAAGGATAATCAGAGTAATCAGGGTCTGCAGCACAAGAAGGAACAGGGCAAGGTTGGAAGAGTTGGAGGACTCGGCTGAATGGTTTCACCATTTCACTCCTCACAGCTCTCACCCCATGCTCTGACACCTCCCTTGGCTGCAGCAGGTCTCCAGCCCTCCTGCACAAGGAATCCATGCTCTGAGCCCATGCCTTTCTGACACCTATGCTGATTGCTGCTTCTGATGTCTATGACATCAGCTAGCTTTGACCTGAGAAGAAAAGAGGAACACCTGGTTCCACACCAGGTATTCTCAGGGACAAGTCCTCTTTCCTGGTTCATCTGTCCAGCTGCAGGTTTTATTTGCCACTTACTTAAAAGACTCTGATAAGTAGCAATTAGTAGAAGATAGTACAAGCAGGCATCTGCCTCTCTTAGGAATGAAGGGAACAAAATATTGTGAAGGAATTTGCTTCCCTTAGAAACTTAATTCTATTTAAAAGCCTTCCTGTCATTTCAATAACTAATCTCAGGAGGAGGGAAGTGGCTTGAGGGTTACGGGAACAGTTAATTCCTGACTGCCACTTGTATGAAGAGTAAATCCTTCATAGTTCTCTCTTCCTCAATCTCACACTCTCTCAAAGATGCCTGAATCTAGTATAATGTTGAGTACTAAGGATTATATAATCATTTTAGAGGTCATGTTAAACCTCACAAAACCAATGCAAGAGAGGAATTATTACTATTTTGTAAGTCTATGACAAAAAAGATCACATGGAAGTGTTTGTGGGAGTAAAATTATGGGTCAAATTCACAGAAGAGTCTCAGAGAGGACAGAAAAGCCCAAAATACTCGTTTCAATAGTTAAAGAATCATGTGCACCTTTCTAATTTGTAAATATTTACATTTTGCAATTATTTTATTTTTAATTCAAAGAAAAGAGATTTCACAAACAAGAACATAGACATATTTGCTTTCTGAACCACTCTGAAGCAATCATTTTCATGAAACCTAAAAGGCCACTATTCATAAAATTGTACTTAGAAAAACTGGAGGCAGATGAGACAAACACTTTTCCCCCAGGCTCCTTGGAGACCAGTGAAGCTGCTAGTAGCTTGCTTTAAAGCAGAACTGGAAAAGGACTCTGCCTACCCACACACTGTAGCTGTACTTATCTGAAAGTATTCCTATTATTTGCCTTGGATACAACGAATTATTTTGCACCAAAGATGTTCTGTGGCATACCATTACATCACATTAGCCTTGCACTTGACATCAGAATGATGCAATGAGATACATTAGGAGTTCGACCAGTACTGCTTTAATCAGGCAAGGCATTTTATTCACTCGGTGTATATTTGCTTTGTGTTACCTGTTACAAGGCCATAAAATACGAGCACCTCAGTTCTCCCAACTGAATGTCAGATGGAGTATCCTACACTCTGCTGATTAATTATATAATACTTAGATCATTTAGCTAAACTGTTGAATGCATATCACACAGTTGATGAAAGACTTCAAAGCTGCAGGCAGACTTAAGAAATGAATCATCGTGTAAAGCACAGTCTTCATTACTCATTGCAGAAATGCAGCATTCATAGTTACTAAGTTTGAACAGGGAGAGTTGCAAATGGTTACCCTGCCAAACTCTGCTTGTTCTTTCTTTTCTGTCTGTTTGAGGAGTCACACACAGCAGCGGGAATAGATACTCTAGCTGCTTTTCTGACAGGCAGAGGCTGATCCCTGAGGGACTGATGGGAAAGGGGACTCATCAGTATTGTTCTGTTCTCTAAAGTGCTGCAGCATCCGTGAACCAGGCTCTCCTCTTGTATTGCTACTTTGGGTAAAATTTTAAGGCAATAAAGGAAAATAGTAATGCTTGTCCAAGCAGAAAAATTCTGAGAAGAGTTAGAATCTGTGCACACCTGTGGGGTTTTTTTTTGTTGTTGTTTTTTTTTTTTTTTTTTTTTTTTTTTTTTTTTTTTTTTTTTTTTTCCCTTCTTGGTCTCNGCAGCATCCGTGAACCAGGCTCTCCTCTTGTATTGCTACTTTGGGTAAAATTTTAAGACAATAAAGGAAAATAGTAATGCTTGTCCAAGCAGAAAAATTCTGAGAAGAGTTAGAATCTGTGCACACCTTTGGGTTTTTTTTTTTTTCCCCCCCCTCATGGATGTACAATAATTAGCAAACACAGACTGAAAAGTCAAGACATTTTCATCATCATCACCTATTGTCACAGCTTGAGTAGCTCATTCCATTTTCAGAGTGGGTTGGTTTATTTCAGCCTATTAGCAGCAATTAAAGGTATCAGTTTATCTGTTGACTTCTAAAACGACCATGAGGGTTTTTTTCCCCACAACTCTGAGGGCTGGAGTTTATTTGGTTTCTCTGGGATGGTGGAGGAAAAAAGTGGTGTTTTTTGGGTTTTTTGGGGTTTTTTTTAGGAAAAGGTCTGGGACCATGGAATGGACGCTTCACTGAACAGCAGCTCATTGATGTTTTGTGATCTGGCTCATTAGGTCTGGTTTAGAAGCCTTAAGCTTATAGAAAAGATACTTTGTGAGGGCTTGGGTGAAATGTAAATTAGAAATGGTGAGGAAGAAAGGCATATGGGTTGAGAGGGCAAAAATGAAATCTATTTAGTTATTATGATTTAGCTTATCAAGCAACTCCTCACTCAATGATTGCCTGTGGAAAGAATTCTGTGAATGGTGTGACGTGCTATCACAAAGTAGAAACTCTCCTCTAGGACACATTCAGGAGGCTCCAGAGCGACATTCATCTCCACATCTCTCACATCACTGTTTTGCACCATTATCATGCTCAGTAGCACTGGGGGTCATCCTGTCCCGGTCTCCCTTTGTGGGAGGACGTGTAAATTCTCTCCCTATCTGACTCACCCTCAGGAAGCTGGAATAGCTAACAATCACCTACTCCTGTTTTTTAAAATTGCCTCTGGCTGAATGAGATTAAGCAGTATGTGAGCTATCTCTCTGTCCTCTAACCCTCCGGAGGGGGAGTGGAAACAAACATCTGAGGTGGGAGTGTCCTATCCACTCCAAACGCTGAGTTAATTTCAGTTGGGGTATGTGGGATATGTAGCAAAATGCACCATACATCTCCTCCCCCTGTTTAAAAAAATTCCCGTATGTGGCCAGAACCTGCGTTTTTTATCTCATCTGAAAGATAACACCTACAGGAGAGCATCTTAGGAGAGCAATCTAGTACTGAGTCAGAGGGAAGAGAATGAGTCACTGCAGTGCTTAGATTTTTCTTGGAAGTTTCTCACTAAAGCATTGCCCCAGTCTGACACTGTTTAGTAGATGACATCAGAGAGACTGGAGTTTATGTTATTCAGAATTCAGAATGGATAAACGCTAGGATCCCAGAAAAGTGTTTTTTTAAAAAATGGTTAATTTTTTTGTGGGGCAGTTTAAAAGTACTTAATTAGGGGTATATTTGTCACGCACTTACTGTAAAACCAGAGTAAACAAGAGCAAAAAAATCAGAAAGGAAGACTAACTGAAATCTTGGGCTGCTAAGTAAGATAGATACCGCATGTGTCACAATGCACGCTGATCCTTCCTTTAGCAATGGCACACAAAGTCAACTCATTATAATTGAATTGTATTTGGCTAGGTAAAGTGCTGGGGGGTTTTTTTGGTTTTGTTTTTTTTTTTTTTTTTTTTTAATCTTACTTTGCAGCAACCTGATTTTTGCAGTAAAGCTGCTTACAATCCTGTGAAGGATCCCCTCAACAACAGCAAGACATCAATGGCAGTGCCAGGTTGTCATTGTGGAGTGGTGCTCTGGTAATTATCAGTGAATTGACAATGATTAGTGACTCACTCTTGCTCATTCTTAATCCAGCCCACTCCACCACTGCTTGTACTGCCTTGTGGGAAGCAAATCTAAGCACATGCAGAGGAAGAAGCCTCAGTGTTATTTTGCTGGCAGCCTTCTAGAAACCTCCTTTGCACTGTAACTGCCTGTCTGCTACCCACGGAGTTTGCCATCTGGCAAAGGATTTTCTTCCAGCCCTACAAGGACTTCAGAGGGTAGACATTGTACATTAATGCCAAATGGTAAAAAAATATAAAAATTATTTAAGCCAGAGTGAAGCATGAGATGCACATGTATGTGTTGTGAAGATACCACGTTGTGAATGAAAAATATGCTGGCAAGAATCATTGTTGTCAGTCTCCTGAGGAATCTCCTTGTGCTGAAGAGAGCAGCTTCTGTGGACCACTATGGTACTTACCTCAGCATCCTTAAGAAAGGACCCAAACCCAGAAAGGTTTATATGAGCTTCTTTTCTTCTGCTTCAGGCTTGAAGTCACATCACATGCAGACACCCATAGATGGGCAGAAGCTCTGTTTGTTCTGCCTTGCCCCCAGTAGTTTACTTCTAGTAAAATTCAGATGAGGTTGAAGAGTGGTGTGGCTGCTGCTTGGCTCATGTGCCTTGACTCATCCCAGTTAGATATGTCAGAACAGCTGTAGCCCAAACATCCTCTTCACCAGGTATCGCAATCATATGATATCGAGAGAGTAGAAGGGGAGATCAGAAACTGAGGGAGTTCAGCTTCAGAAGGGTTTTAACAACCTGAGCTGGCAAAGCTGGAAATGAACCTGCCAGTGGAAGTATCTGATATTCACTGTGTCTGTCTCAGTTATCTTAAAATGCTGTAAAATCTGTCCCTTTCCTACTATTGCCTCCTCCTGTTGTGCCAGCACATTTCCTCCATGAAGCTATCCAATAAAACCTGAGCTTCCTTTATGATTAAGCGCTCAAGGTGCAAGCGAATAGAGTCCTAACGTATTTTCAACAGGCAGTTCTTTAAAAGATGGAGAGAAGATTAGCTGCCTATACAAATGCATGTCTTTTTAGTCTAGCCCTCATATGTAAAGCAATATTTCTCAGAAACCATACTAAAGGCAAAACCATGCTTAACATCTATATATTCAACTGCATTGTTTCTGGAAAGAAGAAACATTTCTGATACTTGAATGAATTTATAAAACAAAGCAAAGTGGCTTACAATCACTTTGAGAGCAAAGGGGTAGATCTGCTATAAGGTCTCTAGTCTTTGACTTTGCTCTTCATGCCAAACATATTTTGTCACATTTGCTCTCATTGCTTTGAGCTGTTTCCTGGAAAATTGAGCAAGTTCTGCTCACTGCAGCTATGCATCTTGAACAAACATGCATTTGTTTATACGTACAGTTTTGACGGATAGAGTGAAAGCTGGCTTTTCAAGGCACATTTCAAGAGTTTGCATCCACAGTTCTTCTCAAACTGGTATGTCCTGAAAAAAAAATTGGTTCTGTCTCAATGGTATGGAACACCTCAGCTATATTAAATGGGCAGCCACAGGTAAAGTGGCATCCACAAACCTGCCTGCCAAACACTCTAGGCAGATGTCCAGGCACATAATCATAGTACAGTTTGGGTTGGAAGAGACCTTAAGGATCACCTAGTTCCAATCTCTCTGCCATGAGCAGGAATGCTGTCCACAAATCTAGATGGTTCAAAGCCCCATTCATTTTGGCTTGAGCATTTCCAGGGATGGGGCATCCACAATTTCTCTGTGCAAAATGTTCCAGCACCACCAGTTCCAGTGTTACCAATGTACCAGTGTTACCAGTGAACCAGTGTTCCAGCTACCACCCTCACAGTCAAGAACTTCTTCCTGATATCTAGTCTAACCTGCCCCCTTTCAGTGTAAAGCCTTTCTTGTTTGACTTGTTACTACAGGCTCTTGTTAAATGTCCTTCTCTAGCCTTCTTGTAGGTCCACTTCAGGTGCTGTAATGCTGCTATGAGGTTATCTTGAAGCCTTTTCCCTGCACCAGAGAGTTGGAACTCCAACTCTCTCAGCCTGTTTTCATAGGAGAGGTCCTCCAGCCCTCTGATTATCTTTATGGCCCTCCTCTTGACTTGTGCCAACAGGTTGACATCTTTGTTATGTCAGAGGCCTCAGACCTGGATGCAATACTCCAAGCAGTGACTCATGGGAGCAAGGTAGAAGGGCAAAAACACCTCTGTCAGCCTCCTGGTTACATCTCTTTTACTACCAGACCAGGACATGGTTTGCTTTCTGGGCTGCCAGAGCGCAGTGACAAATCACACTGAGCTTCTCGTCGATGCACCAACATCCACAAGTCCTTTTCTTCAGGGCTTCTCTCAATCTATTCTCTGCCCAGCCTGTATTTGTGCTTGGGATTGCCTCAACCCACTTGCTTGCACTTGACCTTGTTGAATTTCACAGGTATGCATATACTAAACAGATCAGCATGTCTGCTTCTGCTCAGTGATGTCAGTGGCTGGTCAGCAGCCACAGACTAGACTGATCAGCTGTGGCACAGAGTGTTGGAGCAAGATGGAGACCTTGTCTGTGTGCTGCACAAATGGAAGAGTTCAGATCCCACTGCAGAACTTGTGTGGTGTGTGAAGTGTGGTGTGTCTGCTGGGGGGCGGTCATGGCTTACCGTCACTGCTTCTCCGTGGCCCTTCACTAGCAGCCGCGGTGGCTGAGAAACCTTAGGCTCCTGCTTTAGACATAACTCCAGGCAGCATCCACAAGTGTCCCAAGGACACGTGCTGAGCTGTGCTATGCTCCTCACGCCTGTTGGAGCAGGCTCTCCTCCTGCTGCGCTTGAAACCAAGGGACAAAACGCCCATGGAAAATAATGGGAACATGGGCAAGCCCACTTCCCATATGGTGCCTGTCAACCACGTGCTTAGGAAACATCTGATATATTTTTATTTGGATCATGTGTTTGACATAATGATTGAGATTTGTTAAGTCCTGAGACTGTAGACCTTAAGTAATTCCCAAGTTTTGTATAAATATCCATCTTTGTTCTCTTGTGAGAGAATCACATGCCAGCATGAGAACTCATATGATTTTGGGTGCAACTTAGAGAAGCCATCTGATTCAAGGTTCACTTAAAATGCTCCACAGTGAACTCTGCAACTCCCATTAAGGCAGTATTTTTTTACACAAACCTGAAGAGGAAAAAGCTTTGATTTTTTTTTTTTTTGGATGAATAATTGAGAAATATTGAGGCTGAATCTTATAATTTTTTACATTTCTGTGGGTTTTATACAGCTCTGGAATATCTACCACAATGGCAGCTTAGTAATTGTGAAGCTGATCACTTTTATTGCAAAAATTAATTATATTGTTTATAATGTTTATGTATTTGTAATGTTTGAAACATAAACAGGAAAACTTTTATGCAAAATTTTAGCTGAGAGCATAATCTTTACAGTTAACATATTTCTTGCAATAAAGCTGCTATAACATAAAATCATTGGAATAATATTAGATCCTGACATTTCTTCTCCACTGATTAATATCTTTTTAGGTGGATAATTTCAATTTAAATAGGTCCCTGAACTTTGGGTAGATAACGAAAATGTTAATATGACATTATAGTGGACAGGATTTATCTGTTATAAAACACTTACTGTTTTATGTCACCTTGACTTTGAGAAAATGTATCACATTATAACTGAAATTGTTCAGAGTACAGTGGAGCATAAAAGAAAAATTATTCTGAATAAGGCACAGACACAAGTTGACTTTCATGCTTCCTAGGGACAGAGGCTCAAGGAAAGTATGTAACATCATCTTTGTTGGTTTGGTTTTACCTTCTGGAGTCGTCTGTAAGTCCCCCAGCACTCATGGACTCCACTTGAGTGGACTAGATGTAAATAGTATATGGCTTAAGAAAGATGCAAAAAACAAAGGTATCTTCCCCAAACTTATTCATGTTGTAGTAAATTGCTGACAGTGTCACCAAAGCGGAGACCATCTTTTGTTTTCTTATCTTAACAGAAACATTCAGTAAAATACTTCCCATTTTACTGTTTCATGATTGTTATACTACATTTATCAAGTGTTATATATTATTTATTAAATATTATACTTATTTTGCAAGTAGGTTTGTGAGCAATAAATGTCTGGTAGAGGAAAGGAACAGAACTGCACAGCAGCTAGGATATTTATAAGAAGCCGGAATGAATTTAATACAATTTTATTCTATCCAGGATAAAAATTAATATCTAACTGAATCAGTTAAGAACCTTTCTTGAGTGGACAAACATCTTCATTAACTTCCACTGCACACACAGTGATTTCCCACTCTGCTGCCTAAAGCTCATTCTTCACAGTTAATAATAAACATCATTGACTAAATGATGACTGCAGCTCCTCAACTAGAATCACAAGCGATCACTTGTGTTCCAGTCAGTGCTGTTCTTCTTTCAGAGTACACTCAGCGTTACCAGTCTGCTTGATCACTGGCTTCAATCACCATCAGACTCACTAAAAGTAAAGATGTAAACATTTTCCAAGCAGTTGTGGAACACTTAATCAACTGCTGATTACCTGAGTGTTATCCTTGTTCTTCAGTCACTGCCTATTTACCATAAGGAAAAAAGGGACTTTGACCTCTAGAATAGAATTTCAGGGACGATCTCATCCAGAACATCTGAAAAATGTGTCACCTCAAGCCACTAACCAATTTAACCTTTACTGTGTTTCATGCATGATAGAGGGAAAACAATTCCCTCTATCTGTATCCTGAGGGTATGGGAGAGATACTGATATAATTTACCAGTGTATTCTGGTAGATAAGGTTTCATTTTAATCTTTGGCATTTGAAGATGCTAAATCTAATGACACTGTATAAAAATGACTCTTCTAATTTGGTAATGCAAAAGGTGAATGGTGATGAACTTCTGAAAGTAGTTCATTCATCTACCATAGTGGAAAATATTAGTTTGACTTCTTAATAAATAAGTGGCTGAGTTCAGCCCTGAAGCATTAACCAAAATAGTTGTTAGAATCTGATAAATTCTAGAGGTTATTTGAAAGACTCATGTTTTCTTTTCCCCAAAATGAATTGGAGAAACTCTTCATGTGTGATATGTTAATTCTCCAGTAGTATAAAATGCTTGCAAATCCTGACATACCATTTATTGTACCTATGTTTGCAAGGCATCAATTTTAAAAGCTGATGTTAATCAAGGCTTGGTTATGAGTGAATGAAAAACATGCCTGATTTTACAACCCAGTATATCTGCTTAATCTAGACAACTTGTGTCCTGTGTCCAGGTGTCTATCTCCTTCCTTGATTATTCTCTCTTTTGTAATCTAGGAAATAGTTTACCATAGACAATAAGCTTTCTATGCTAAATGCAATAGGAAAATGTTCCAAATCCATTTGTCTTTCTGATGATGCCAGGCACACACCAGCCAAAAAACCATGAAGTAGTGCCATGCCATACAGCAGAATGGCAGTCACTTGCGGCAGCCTTGGGCTGGCCTTGAGCAGAGCCCTGAGAGGCTGTGCCTACCTCCCTGCATGAAGCCTACACACCAGAAATACTGGACCTTCTGTTTCTGTCCCAAGTAATTAATTAATGAAGGCAGAAATAATTGATGATGAATGTAACAGAAGTACAGTGGTAAAGTACTGAGGTTAAAAAGTTTATCTTATTTCTCACCATCCATTATCTACACATCTCTGTTATTAATTGGATAAACTGCCTAATCAAGAATTGGGCAATTATAATCCAAAGTCTATGAGTCCTGCAATATTACAATTACATTTTTGACAGTGTGAAAGGTGTGTGGTAAGTCATCAATGTGGTTGCTGAAGCAAGTGTGTTTCAGGTAGCACTGAAATATCCATTCCCCGGGACAATTTTATCTTCAGGACTCCTTATTATTATGTGGGAATGCTGTCTAAAGAACACCAAAATAATGATGTTTTTTTAGGTCAATCTGGATGGTGATGTTATTCTTGTCAAAGTGAATTTGAAAAAGTCAGTTTAATTGGCAGATTTCAGTATGACTACAGTTTCTGCTCTCTGTCACCTTAGTCAAAGATGCTTAGGATACCTCAGGAAAATATTAGCAAATCAGTGAACGAAATTCAGAACCTGGAGGAAAAGCAATTCATTCTTACTTCCACTTTAAAAAAAAATGAAGAAAACAAAATCTTTCCTGTTATTAAAAACAAATTTCCCAAGAGCATCTGGACTTTCCAAATGTTTAGCATGTGGATGACTCACCAGCTTTATGCTAAGATACTATGCTGTTATTTCAAAACTGAAATACCAGCTTTGACATTTTTACATGTTGTATGGAGATCCATAGTCTTTCTCCTTATTATACATTATTTCATCTTTTAAAAATCTAGAAAGGACCTTGGATTAAATGTGATGATGATTTTGAATCTCTTATAAAATTATTTTCCTCTGACAAACAATTTGTTAGAGGAATTATATTTTTAAAAGCCTTTATTTTTCTTGTTTGGCTGAACTGTCATTTCAGCTGGATTATACCTGTTGCAGAAACTGAAATTTAAAAAGTTTTTTATTGAGCTCAGGATTTAAAATTAACCAAAGACTTTCCTGAACTGGGACAATTAAATGGTCTTTCTAGAGCTCTGCTCATTTGGCCTTGCTAGAAGGCAATTGAAAATGCAGCTTTTCCACCTTTGGTCAACAAATATAATTTTTAGAAAGGGTGGAGGGAATGAAAGATTTAAAATATATTTTTATGTATGTATATATATATATATATATATTTAGTAATTTCTGACAGCAGTTTATATGAGTGGTTTGTAGTAGATCTAGGGCTTTGATTTCTGGTGCCTGTATGAAGAGCTAAGTAAAATGCCCTCCTTAAAGTACATCTGCAAGACTTCATTTTGCCTTCTGTGACTGTATTTAATTTTCATGCATAAGGAATTATATGTACTTAAGGTATATATAGTAAAATCCTCAATTTGGTCATGAAAATTATGACTTGGAGAAGTCTTCTTGAATGGCTAGTACTAGGAAGATGAAGGTAACCTAAACCAAGGAAGGGAAATTGCATTGCTGAGACACCTCTATGATTTTTGTTACAACATGGAGTTTCACACAAAACAAATGAAAAAATTCATCCTCAGAGGTTTCCAGATCTTCAGATAAGAGTGGTCTTTTGGCTAGTGTAATAGAAAGAGCAAGGTTGACCTGTGTTCTGCAAGAAGCATCTGGGGATCTTTAGGTTAACTTAGACTGACAAGAAAACAACCTCAGGTTGAAGAAGAAAATGTGTATACAAGGTTTCTCTATCTCCTCAATTTAGTACTCAGGTTGCGCTATAGAATGTGTGCATATTTGCAAAATTCAGTGCATGGTCTTTAATGTATGGAAACCTACATCACAAATAGAGTAATTCATGTCTCCAGGTACATAAAATAAGAAGCTCTGAAATTGCTCTGCACTATTTTTCATGACAAATTTGAGTCTTTCTTTAGCCACATAGGCTTGTTAATTTTACATTCCCCTGGGTTCCCTCTAAATAGAAGGAAGGTTACTTTTTACTGTAGCTGTATTTGTATCTAGTACAGATGTCAAATGATTTCTATTTCTTTTATTTATTAAGAGCCATGATTATAGCAGCAAGATCTAAAAGCCTAATTAGCAGCTATTTAATTATATTTTTTGTCCTGTTCCCAGAAGAATTTGTTCTCATGATAGGCACTGAAACACATGTGTCTACAGTTCTGAATAAAAGAGGTAAGGTAGAAGAGACCAAAGTCCTCTTGAAAGGCTGCACCATTTACTGGCAGTGTCTCATCAAAGTAAACTAGAACTATTTAGCTACACTTTAATGTGATGACTGGCCTGGACATGCAGATATAATAATTGTACCTTTATGGTCCCCCTGTCTGTGGTCATTGCCATTTTTCTGTGACTCTGTGAATGTTGCGGTTTAAGCCCAGCTGGGAACTAATCCCCAAACAGCCACTCAATCACTGTGCTTGCCAGTGGGATGGGGGAGAGATCTGGAAGGGCAAAAGCGAGAAAAGTTGTGGATTGAGATAAAGATAGTTAAATGGGATAGAACACAAAGTAGATAATAACTTTGATAAAAAAATAATAATAGTAATATGCAAAACTAGTGATGCACAATGCGACTGCTCATCACCTACTGACGTGCCAGTTCCCAAGCAGCAGTGACTCTCAGCCAGCTTTCTCCCCAGTTTATGTGGTGAGCATGATCCATATGCTATGGAATATCCCTCTGGCCAGTTTGGGTGACCCGTCCTGGCCATGTTCCCTCCCAGCTTCTTATGCCCACTCAGTCCTCTCACGGGCAGGACATGAGAAACCGAATAGTCTTTGACTTAGTCTAAGCACTGCTTGGCAATGACCAAAAACACCAGTGTGTTATCAACATTATTCTTATGCTAAATCCAAATCACCACACTATACCAGTTTTACCTCTATTCCAAACAAAACCATGGCAGTAAATAACGTGATTTAATAAGAGAGGGACAAGTGCTCCTTTCCTGGGGAACACCCTGCCTTTCTTGAGCCCTGAAAATCCCTTTGTCTTCCCTACTTCTATGCCTGCTATCCATTGCATCCCACTAGGTATACAGTTCCCTCTCAGTAGCTAATGAGACTTAAATAAACATACTGAGAGACGAACATGGCCTCTAGAGTTTAATAAATGATGCTGATTCTGGTTTCAATTACACTGGTGTAAATCTGTGGAACCGGTGGAACATCACCACTGCTTACAGTTGAATTAGGCTAGATTTATATCACAGCTGAATTTAGTCCATAGATTTCACTATTTAACCCACTGGAATTTCATTATTGTGATTTAAGTCTTTTAAAATGACAAA
The DNA here is from genome assembly GCA_013396955.1 of Regulus satrapa. Classification (NCBI taxonomy): domain Eukaryota; kingdom Metazoa; phylum Chordata; class Aves; order Passeriformes; family Regulidae; genus Regulus; species Regulus satrapa. The sequence continues at coordinate 93,534 of VWZN01017412.1, read as the reverse complement.
TATAGAGATAATTTAATAGATCAGGTTGTATACATATTTCTTCCATATCTCTTTGCATGCTGGAGCTCTAGTTTTAATTTTATGATTTTAAGCTTTACTCTTCCAATAATCAAGGAACTGATAACATTGTACTGATAATTGATAGCATTACATATTATAATTAGAATATAATTTTTTTTCTCTAACCCTTTGTTCTGCCCTTCAATTTTTGTACTTTTGGCTATAGGTAATGTACAGCCAAAGTTTTTAAGCACAATTTGACATCCTGTTCAGGATTAAAATGAAGTGATTTGATGGATGGAAGAAGCGTACTGCACCTTAAACTAGTCAGAAGTACAAAGTACTATTTTGTTCTAAAAAGCAAGTGTTGCCATCTATACTATGATCATATCACCAGTGTTATAATGAATAATGGGTTCAGAATCTGCCAAAAATCAAAGGTGAGTCAACAGAAAAATGTTGAGAAGGGAGATGCAGCCAATGATCTCACAGGCAACACAGACCTTTGAATGCAGCAACTTTTTAGCAGTCTTCCCTTTAGATAGAAATGCTAGTAAGTGACAACACTCTCTACAGAAATTGAGTAGCCTTTTTTTAAGTTCTTATCTCAGACAGAGTATGAGCACCCATAATTATATAAACTATAAAGAGAAAAATTTCTATGCATTCTAATTCTATGATGGAGATGTCAAACATTCATGAAATGTCATGAATTTTAAGCTTGTGTGAAGCTGATTCGGCTCAATAATGTTAGAATTTTGTGGAAAATGGGAATATAAATTGATGTAGTAAAGGTATTAATCAGCAGGAATCTTGGATTGTAGGATTCTTGAGAACAAAAAATATGAAGACAATCTCAACTGACTTGTTAAATGTGATAGTCAGTCTTGATGAAGCCATGATCTTCAGTAATGCTGAGGACAGGAATCCATAGATCTCATAATAGTTACCCATAACTTCTTGTTATAATAAGAAAATGTGTGTAGGAAGGGGGAGGGGGAAGAAGATATAAAAACCTGTGCAACAGAAGCCATTTAAAAGGCAAGATTTGCCAACTATCGTTACCATAGTTACCTTGCATTATAATTATAGGAGAAAGATCTGTGGTGGACTTATTTAACTATGTGTGGGATGTATTGGTGATTGGATGATGACCCTTGTTCTCTGAAATAAAGATGAGACATAGTGTCTCTCAGCACATCAGGCTCATGGAAATGAAATATCATACTCATTATAAATATCAACCTGTCAGTGCAATAATTAAGAATTATGTTTATTTCAAGATAGCTGGTTACATATCTTGAAGATGTTGAATTGAAAGTTTCTTAAAAACAGGAAAAATAAGGTTAGCTGAGTGCTTTAGTGTAATTTTCAAACCCACAGAGTCAAGACGTGTGCTTCTAGAGAGATGATACAGACTTCTATTGAATTATTATAAGTGATAAGGGATAAGTGACTTAATGATAACTCTAAATTAACTATGAGAATTGGAGTCTGCTTGCTAAAGCTGTATATGTAAGAGTCTGTGGTTCTTTGTTCTGTTTGTAAACTGGTCATAATTGAGACATGCATGCTCTTTTCCTGTATCTCACCACTTTGCGGTGTTTGTTTGTTGTTAGTTTTTTGTTTGGTTGGTTTTTGTTTGTTTTTGTTAATTTTGGAAAAAAAAAAGGGAATGGAGTGTTTTTCAGAACCAACTTAACAGTGTAGGAGAGCAAACATACTCCATCTGTCTTTTCTTGCAAATCATACTGGCCCAGATCTGTAGGCCTTAGAAGATGCAGAAATTCTGACATTGCCATACCATATGGCATTGAAACTCTCCTTTGGATTCTTGTGCCTGGTGGAACCTATGGAATAGCTGCAGATCATTTGCCTTGCCATTGTTCTACCATTTATCCTGGGGACACTGAAATAAAGAACTGCACAAGGCAAAGGTACATTCTAATTCATGTGCCTAGGAACTGCTACTCAGAAACCCAAAGAAGCAAACATTTTGAACTTAAAAATTTACAGTATCGAGTCTTTAGTCCTTCACAATTGGCTGCCTCCTCAAATTGACCTTTTTTCCCCCTTTTCCTCATACATACCAGTATGAAAACCCAACAGATGAACAAAATGTAAAAACAGTACATAGCTGAGAGAGGACTTGTTTTGTAGCCTGGTGGATTTTGAGTCACAACTGCAGTGGCTTTTTTAGATGCTTAAATAGATTTGTTGAGGTCAAACAACTGATCTTGCTGTAAGGTGGCTAATTTGGAACCTGCTCAAGCAAGCTGCCTTTGTATTTATCTACTTCTGTGGCATATTTTGCAGCCTCCTTAGGGCTGATGGCTGCCTCTTCTACTGCTGACATTAGGAGCTGAAATAAAATTTAAAATTACACTAGGTGTGTCTGCAAGGGTTGGAATGCACTCCCGCATATGTAAGTATAAAACACTCTGTGCCATGTTATGGTTCATGCTTAATTTTCTATTAGTCTGGCATTTTCTATGACAACACTACTACTTATTTTTTTAGATCTCTTTGTTTCCCACAGTTTTTTCCTGAGAAAAATCAACCTGCCTGGTCTCCTGTTTTCCTAGCATGGCTATTGCTATTTTTATCACCCAAATCATGGCATACCTGTGAGGAAAAGAAACACTCTAGCAGTGCTCACTATAGAGAGAAAAATTAGTTTATGTAAGGTTTCCACAGGGCACTGTAGGGCATTGAACACTTACCACTTCCTGCTTGATTGGTTTTTAGTCTCATCATGACTCCAGGGGAGGAGCTATCACAGCATCAACAGTTCTGCAACCTCCCTCTTCTGAGTTTCTCTTTTATTCTATTGTAATTATAGTCTGGTTTCCAAATTTTCATTTAATTCTACATTAAAGGTGGCCTCATATTAAAAAAAAAATCCCCATTTTGAAACACCTTGCTTTTTAGTTCACTAAATTTTTACATGTCAGTAAACAAACATGCAATCCATTTTGCATCTGTTTTTTGTTTTCTACTCTGCCACTGACACAAAGATATCAATCTTTTAGATACTACTAGGACATATTTTTTAAGTTAGTGTAAATTGGAGTAACTCTTGATTGGTCTGGGCTGTGGCCAGAGAACATATATTAATAATCTGACCTGTAATATGCATATTCTCTGTGTACTGAAGATTCACTCATCCTGCACCTAGAATGAAATACAGAAGTGGGAAGGAAGTAGTCTGGCATTTTTCTTACTGTGCAAAACAATTCTTATTCTACTCACATACTGCTATATCAAAGAAACCAGTAAATCTGTTTCAGGTCAGCATTTTAATTTTTTTTTTCTCTGTGATGAAGGCATTAATCATAGAGGTGCAATACATCATGGCAGTGAAAAAACATATTGATGGAAATAATTTTTATGGGTCTCACAGTGCCTTATTAGTCTCTGTAATATGATAAGGCAATTCAGAGAAGGAATCCATGGCACCCTCACTGTACTTCCCAGATTCCATCCTTTCTTTACAGGCTGCCATTTATTTCCTGGAGATATTAACTAAGGACTGGAAAGACCCAAATATTCCATATTTTCTGTATGACCATGGAGTCTACAGAATCTCTGAAGTCACTTGATATTATTTCTGCAGTCTTCTGCAAAGCCTAACAGCCTGAATATGTGCAAAAATATCTGTTAGTTAATTTTCAGTGGGGGAGGCTGAAACTTTTGACTGATGCTCCACATTCATGAATTACTAAATTTACACGTGTTAAGCCTTTTTGTCCAGGTCAGCCTCCAGGTCATGATCAGCCATGACAGAGGGTAGGGGAACTTTTCTTCTTTTATTTTGAGTAGCCTCCATTTTACTCAGCAGAAGTGGTAAGTATCACAGATTTTTTCTGTGCTAAGTGTAAGGCTGTTAAGATGTAACTGCAGACTGTCTTCATTTTGAAGTGGGTTTTCCTTTTTTATCCATAGCAGTAGTGCAGTAATGAACATGAATAATTTATTATTTCTGTAAAACCAGATGCTAAACTGTTGCACAAGCAAATAGTTTGCTTATGCAAGAGAGATAATAGAGCCTGAAACTCATTTTGTGCATATTAATATTGCCAAATATTAATGTACTAACACAGACTAAAGGCTGTGGTTGCAGCCTATGGGACATGTGGAGAGGCATATGCAGAATGTATCTTGCTGATACAGTTCTGGTAAAAAAACTTCACATTGAAGAATTCAGCCTCAGTGAGCTCTCTGATGTAAAAAATCAGAATATTTATTTATTTATTTATTTATCTCTTAAAATGCATACTCAGGATTTAATCTAACAAATCCACAGTGGGTGAGAAAAGCATAGTAGTTCTTTGGTCTACTCAATGGGAATTATTACTGAGCAGAATTTTCAAGCCTAGAATCTTAAATTTGAAACTTTTCATGATAATGTCCAATTGCAATTACCCAAGAGAGAGAGTTCATTGAGGTAAGCTTATATCACATATCCAGCACCTTGAATCTCAGTAAGATTTGAATCTTCTTACATTTCTCTGTCTTCTGTTTTACTCCTACATCTGCAGTTTTGAATATTCAAGCACAAGCTGAGAGAGGGAGTACATTATTTTGGGCTACTGGTATTTAGTTTGAAGCTGTCAATCAGATTACAATCAGTGTACAGTGAAGATTAAACACTGCCACAATCTGAAAAAGCACTCATTACTGTTGATACAAAATTAATCTATGCAAAATAATCCTAAATTAAATGTTAATAGTTCTCAGACTGTGTATTAAATTTTGGTTCATGTTGACTTCCTCACAGGGTTCTGCAGTAGTGTAAGCAGAATTACACATGGTGCTTAAGTAAAATTGACTTCCCACAAACTCACTTCTCTTATAGTTTTCTCAAGGTCAATAGCATTTGACTGCAGTGAATTTAAAAAGTTGCAATTTTGTTTTCTCTGTATCCTTCACACAAGTGGATTTAGTCTTAACACTCCAAAGCTGCTACTCATATAAAACAGGAACATCTGCACATGCTCAGTCTCTTGTCAACAAAATAAACTCAACCTTCAGAAACCGCTCAAAGAAAACTGTAAAAATTCACACATTTCCAGCAGCTCTCATGTTATCATCAGCTCTGGAAGAAATAAAAGAAAATGTATAGACTACTTCTAAATAAATTTAAATTTCCCAAAGAATTGGAAATATGAAGATACTTATACAAAAACTTCAGAATTAAATTTTCAAATCAGTGTCATTGTCAAGTTGTTGAGAATTGGGTAGAATATTACCTTCTCTATTTTAACAAGGAAAGGTGATTTTTCAGAAGATTAGATGTCACAGTGACTTCAGCTGAGCTGATGGCTGAAGTTTGGCCTGAAGTATGTTGGTCTGGTGCCATGTTGATGTGGTGGCCACCTGTTTGATTGGCTTTTTTGGCACTGTGATGGAATTGCTTGTAAGAAACCATGCTGAATTGCAGAGAGGTAAGTGGAATGCTTTTAAACTGGAAAATACTATTTTATCAAGACAGAAAAAATTCCATAAAATGCATTTCTTTCAAGAAAAGAGTTTGCTAAGAGGGAAATTCATATCCAGTGTGAAATTTTTATTCAGAAAGAGAAGAAGTAAATGCAGAACTTTATGGCATCTCAGGGTGCTATAATAATATCTCTTTTAGCTGTCTGCTCTTCTGAGGAATCCTTGAAGAACACCATACACTGGATATTTTCTGGCTTGTTCTTTTAAAGCTGAATTATACTTTTTATGCTAATCTAGGAGAAAAAAATTAATGAAAATATTTTTCCCAATTCTTAATGTCTGTCGATGCTGCTGTTCATTAATTTTTTGCTTTGTACTTGCTTAAAATTATGATTCAAGCAGTTTTAAAAAGATAATTAACATATATTTGTTTGATAAGTTTGTTAACTTTGACACAAAACATTCTCATGCATCTGTTTGATTATGTAATATTTCTTCTTTCAAATATAAAATTAATTTTGCAGTGCTGGTAAAGCAATTTATTCTACAGTAATTAGTAGAAATCAGACAAAGATGTAATATCAATCTGAAAAGTTTGAGCAGGTCTTTTGAGGGCAATGAGTAGTGAGCAATGCACAGTCTGATATGCATCATCCTTGTTATGAAAGATAGTGCTTCTAGCTAAGCAATGCACTCTGCCAGAAGCAAACCCCCCAGAACCTAAGCCCTTTGAGAAGAGAAGCCATTGCTAAGGATAGAGGTAGAGCAGCACTGTCATTACAGGTATAAGTGAGGGCTGGTCCCTTGATTGATGCTGCCATAGCGTGAAACTGGAAATTCTGCTTTCAGAGATTGTTCCATGAAGGTTAATTTCTTGTACAAAATAATTTTCTTGTTGAATTGAATTATTTTTGGGCATGTGCCCAAGTCAAGATTGCATTTGGGCAGGTTTAGCTCCTTGCAGAACTTTCTGTGAATGTGTTTTAATAAGAATTTAACTTATTTCTAGTTAGTCAGATTCATGTTCTTGTCCTATTATCCATAACCAAAACATCTGAAGAGTGAAATAGTATATACTTAATGTCAAGGTTTTACTTTGACTTGTTTGTAAGATTTTAATTTTTAATCTTTTCAGTATAATTTTAAATGGTGACAGAGGATGTTTGTGTGGGTTTGATATTAAGGGAGATACATGCTGTTTCTAGTCGAGTGACATCAGCTTCAGAAAGCAGTCCTTATACTTTCACTGAATGTCTTCTGAGCTTCTAAAATGAACCAATATAACTTGATCCTGCAAAACTGCTTGCTATGTGAATCTTATGTTGGCCTTACTTCAATACTTTGATATGCTTTGAAATCACAAGGCACTTTTAGCTCCAAACTACCATCAACTAAATTATGTATCAGTATAATCATACTAAATCAACAAGGCTCTGTTGATAGAAATAAAAGAGCATCTTAAATACTGAAGAGAATCCCTTCGCATGGCTGTGAAGATTATAAGGTCTAAGGTGACCTTACAGGTCATGTCACAATTATTTCTTTTTATTTTGTCTTGTGCAGTGTGGGGATTCTAAGTCATTGTTGAACCAATATAAGCAGGACCCTCCTTCTCAGTACTAAGTTGTGTAAAAGAAATAAATTGAAATAGTCCTTTTCAGCCTTGCCTCTTGACAGACATGTACTTCAGGGGAAGATCAATGTTGTCCACATTTTTTGAAGTCAATAATCTTTATATAATTTTCTGTACTTTGAAGGAAAGGATCATTCCCATTTCTGCTTGCATTTTAAAATTATCTTCTCACTAAGGTTATAGCACTTTACTGTTAGGCTTTGATCTGCTAAACAGACATAAACTTAGGTACAGTAAAGTGCGGTTTGAACATCGCCGATAATAAGAGGCGGAAAATGTCTATTCCATGCTTGCAAATATAATCTCTTATAAAAGAATGGGAACTGCCTGTGCATATTGGATACAGAAATTTGTCCTGAATTAAAATTAATGTCTAAAAAAATCTGAGAGTACAGGACTTACAGAAGGTATTTATTTGTCAGTTTGCTCCAATGCAGCAATTCATAGATAGGTTGGGCAGTGACTATTTGCTGTCACCATTTGCTAGTCTATGTGAAATGATAGAGTAAGTGCTGCCAGCTATGTTTTCTGACTAATCCCATGCCTGCTCAGCTATGGGAGTTGAGAATGCGCCTGAATAATGAAATATTTCCCATGATCAAAATCAAGCAGGTGGTTTAGTACCTTGTTGAGTCAGGTGTCAGAACAGAAAGCACTATAACTCTTAAGGCTCGTTGGCATGTCTATAGGAAGGCTCAGCCAAGACAACAAAAAAGGAAAGGACTTCTCAGTCCAGGAAGCTTGTTGGCAGCGTAATGTGGGAGCTTACCCTGTCACTGCCTATCCTGTGCTGGAAGATTAATGATTATTTTATTCTGACTGCCTTCAAGTAGGAAACTGTACTACAGCTTCTGTAAGAATGGATAAAAGTTTGTGTGAATATCTGCACAAAATGCTCAATTACATATCAAATGCATGCATACATGTGCGCAGCGCACCCATACATACTCTCATAAGTGGCTCTGCTCCTAAGGGGATTCACAAGAAAATAAAGAGAAGTCTCACCAGTCTTTCTCTGCACCTTACAGCTATCACCTCTCAATCAACCTTTTTCCTTTTTTTTTTTTTTTTTTTTTGTGGGGGGAGTGGCGTAATATTTTTTCATTGCAAAGTGAATAAAACTAAGAGCAGCTAACAACAAAGTAGGAATATTAAGAACTGTAAACCTTGTGTCTAACTAGATGTTTTTCAAAATATTTATCATTATGAATTTTCTTCATGAGAGAGTGCTGTACCAAGTACATCTGCTTAATTCTTTTAGTGAAAAGGAAATGAAAAATATTTATTTTATGATTTCTAAGGACTGGGTTTTCAATTCCTGTTTTATTTTGTTTATATGTCTCAAAGCACGCACACATGGACAGACAAGAGTTTCAAGTTCTTTCCCAAGGTCTTCAAACCTAACTGCTTATACCTTCTTTTGAAAGCAGAGCCTTATTCACAGCTCAGAGGAAGAGTAAACCATAGTACTCTCTGGGAGAAATCATTTATCATGATTTTGTGGCTAAGCTGGCTAATCACACACATGAGAAAAGAGAGAGGCTCATTTACACAGTTACACATTGTCTGGATATTGTGCCCTAGGTAAAGCTTCAGGGGCATCAGCAGACATTGGATCAGCCACAGCCAAATGCCTGTAGCCAGACAAGGGGGTGGAATGCTCCTTTTGCAATTTTCTTTGCTCTGAACACAATTGAGGACTCCTATACTAGATTCTCATGTTCAGAGAGCAGCGCTCATTTGTATTGCAGCATGATTTTTTTCTGGTGCCCTACCACCACCTGTCACTGCCTGGTTGGTCAGCTGCCAAAGGCCACTTGTAACAGCTGAGAAAGTGTATTGAAACACAGAGCTTCACGTTTTTAAGAGTAACTTGGCAGAAAGTATTCTCTTAAAATAATTCTGCTGCCTAGGGAAGAGAAACCATTGGGCTGTACAGGGGAAATCCTTAACTGTTCTCTCATAGAGATTGCAAGTTCACAAGGGTAGTGAATTGCCTTAATGTAAGTTATGTATACCTAAAACATACATACTGAGTCAAATGTCATGGTACAGCCATTTGATGTGTTTTATATTATACCCATGGTGACTAACAAGTTATGTATTATTATGCCAATAAATAGAAAAATAAGTTATGTATTCTGCTGGCTCAACTCAATGAACTTAGAAGTATTTTCCTACCCTAATGATTCTATAATTCTATTCTGAATTAGTTGAAAAATGCATTACTTATGGAATAAGCTAATACTGACAATCATGATTAGCCTGTTGTTCAGCTGAGATATTCAGAAAAAGAATAATTCACTGAAATTGAGTACAGGAAGACTGCCCTCTCTGAAGATGGAGCAGCTCTGAGATGTTCCACATTAGGCAGGCAGAAATCTAGATGTCCCAGGAAGTTAGATATTTTGCAGTTCTAGTTGGTTTGGGTTTTGTTTTATTTTTTTTCAAATGAGGCACAGGGAGAAACCAATTTGCAAAATAGCCCATTTCTCTTTCAATGTTTTATGAAACAACCTTCTAGCAGGAACTGTACCTGGGATCACCATACAGAATCACTAAGTGCATGCCTGGATGTAATAGCAGAAGGCAGTAAGTTCACTCCAAATTCTCTATCTTCAAACTACTCCACCTTCTTCTCTGTGTTTCTATCTCCTTAATTGACCTTTTTATTGTTTTAAAATATTTAATACCTATTTAAATTTAATTTAACCTACAACAAATAAGACTATAAGAAAAAGAAACTCATATTTGTATTATTACACTAATAGGCTTAATAACAATAATCCACTAACATCTGCAATCATAAAATAAAAACTTCATTATCATTTCAATACAGTTAATACAAAACCTCAGGTTCGCCAGTACACCAGCTGTGTCCTGGTGCTCAACAACACAAAACAGCAATTCATGCAAAATTACCAGTCTTTGTTACTGACTCTTTTTCCTGGCTCCAGTCCCAAAATATTCCTGCTGTTCAGGTCTTTTGTTTCCTCTCACTGGAAGCCTTTTATTTTCTAGGAGAATATAAAAGATCATCTCCAAGAATGACTTCAGTAGCCTTCTCACCTCCAGTCTAGCCTCTAGCTCTTTATTCCTTGCAGTTTAGAGACTCAAGTGTTTGGTTAAAGGTCTCTACTGATTTAGATGAAGTGTTTCTTTGTGCAGTGCTGCTGGCATTGCTCTAGACATGTCCATACTACTCTCTAGAAACTCTAATCACCTTGGAAGTGTAGAGCATAAGGAAAAAAATATTAATTTAACAGTATTTTCTTACATTCCCTTAAGGATGGAAAATTTGCTCTTCTGAGTAAATCAACCAGTATCTAATCCTTGTCTTTGAATTAGTGTTTAGCTAGAAACTTGTGGCCTTAATCATGGCCAAGGCCTGAACATGTAGGGCATGGTGCAGGCCTTTCTAGGAAAAGTTCCTCAGAAGGAGTTTCCCACTTAAAGACATTCCAAAGGCAAGAGGTTAAGAGGAGATAGGTTCAAGATTAAATACTTTTGTCCTGGATTTGAGCCAGTAATTCCAAACTAGTCCCACTGCACTTGACCTATCAGTTCAAACACCAGAAGCATCTTTCTTTTTACAGCATGCACTGTAAATCTGCTCTAGAGAGATGACAGTGACTGGTGAGTTTGTGGTACTGAAGTATCATTGATATCCCTGTCAGGTAGCTTCTCATCTCTTCCAGAACCATCTCATCAGCTGGCCTGAGTAAGGACAGTTTATGTTTCAGCTGCTGGGTTACCCCTGCATTTCCTCTCCATCCCACTCAGTTGACATAGGCAATTTTGTGTTTACAAACTGAGATAATGGGTGTCTTCCAAGCAGTTCTTTTGGGAAGGGAAGAAGGGCAAAGGAAGTAAAAATGTTTGTCTGGTCATTGTCTGCATCTGTTATTCCCCAAAGCCTACTGAGAATGTAAAAAGAGGAATGAATTTCTCAGATAATGTCCTGTTATGTAGCAGACCACATATCTCAAGCTGCCATTAAGATGAGATTCAGCACTGGTAGACAACAGAATAGTCTAAAATAATTATCCATTATGAGAGGATTGGCATCTTTCCTGAAAGCATCCTGCACTGTACCTTGGTAGAAAGAGGACACAAACCGCCTTAGATCAATGCTCTGGCTACACACTCTGGTTTTTTTTCGGGAAGCGCAAGTGTTTCCGTGCCCCACGGTACTCTGACTAAAAGTGTCCAAATGAACAATCTTTTCAGAACATGAGTTTCCCAGGTGAGAGGATACATGTCTCTTTACACTGATCATTTAATCACTCATTAGGAGAGAGAATGAAGACAGTCCACTGGTGTCTGGAGCACAAGAGTCTGTAAACACTGTATTTCTTGTTTTCTCACTAGGTACGTGAAATGACTTGAGATGTCTAAAGGTGTTTTTAATCTCATTGAGAAGCAAATCACTCTATGTTTTAATATTACTTCTAAAATAAGTGTAAGAATTGTGTTTGGACAAGTAACATGCCTGCAAAATGGGCAAAACACTTGTGACTTGAACTCATGAAGGGTGGGGAGCCAGATGCTATACTGCACTCAGCCATTGTTCTGTTAGATAAATCACTTCCTCTGTGTTATCTCCTCCTGTCATTCCCTATCTTGTTTATTTGTATTGCAGACTCCTTACAGCAAGACACATTTCCTAGTAAGTGTCTGGGCAATGGCTAATATTTGCTCCTTGTTCGTTGTCATGTTTTCAGATCTAAAGTGACTCTTATGGATCAGGTTCAAGGGTAAACTGCACAGTGCTTTTAGTGCTGTGGAACAAATTCAGGTGTGTCTGCACTGAAAATGTACTCTAGTCCATATATCACTTCTGCTCCATAAAAATCAAAATAGTTATAAATTTGGCTTTTAAGGTCCCACTTTCAAAAAAAACCCTGAGTGGTTTTAGTGTATAGAAGAATTTTTCATTTTAGCTATGCTCATATTTTCAGGCCTGTAATAATTTATCACAATGCTGAGGACTATAAATCTTTAATTAGATGAACTTCTGTTAATTTTTATATTTAAGGACTGTAGTCCAGGAGATGTTCAAACCAGCTCGGGACTTATGTAACAAATGTGAGATTTTTCATTTCTTAGATACCTAATTAAAACTTGTTCACAAAAGAATTATAGAAATGAAAGATTTTAAAAAGTTTTTTTCAGTTTAGCTCAAGATTGTCAGACCAAATCATTTGGTTAACAGCTTTATGATGGTTCCAGTCTGCTATCAATGCTATGTCTAAAGGTCAATCTCTTTGCCCCATAATACAGATTAATTTTGTTTGCATAGCTGATTCAGTCTTTCCTTCCTGAGTCAGATGTAGCAATCTCCCTTTGACCTCTGTAGGTGTTGGAGAAAAAATCCTGCACAAGTTGTTAAGAGCGAACATGCACAGACTTTCCACTTTGACTATGGATTCAGTAGAAGTAAGAGAAAAAGAGTCCTGTGGCAGTGTAGGGATATAGAAACATCCCACACAATTGGGATGCGTTCCTGAGCTCTTGGGAAATAAGGACTGTCTCCTAGGAATACAGTGCAGCTGCTAACACATTACTTAGGCAGAGATTAACACTTTGAAATATCATGTATTTGATAATCTTTATATAGACTGAAGAGACAGCTTGATGGATGACGATTCTGATGTCAGCCTGTCATAATGACTCTCAACAAACTTGGTATTTATCCTCTTTTTTACAATTTATGTTACATAATAGAAATAAAACAGTAAGCAGAGTGTTTCCAGCCAATGGAAACAGTGGAAATCAATCCTCATTTGCATTTCCAATCTGAGGATCAAAACAATTGCTTAGATATACCATGGATATTCTGTCCATAATGTGTCCATATTCTATCCACAGACTGTCCTGTCTCTTTAGCAAATCACAGGCAGCCTCCAGTTTTGGACTGAATGAGGCAATTTTTTTTCAAATGGTGCCCATAATTCAGATGATGACCTCAGAATATTAATCTAAACTGGTTGTTCGAGAGGATGGGTGGCTCAGCATAATCCAATGAAAACCAAATAGTCTGTCTTTTCTGTGTGGTTGGTACTAAGGTTCTGTTAAGAGAAACAACATTTTTAAGTATTATTAGTTTAGGGTTTTGCACGCCTAGATTAAATTTCCTGTGATACCTGTCATGTCCACTGGGACACTGGATGAGTGTAGATCCAACAAAGGACTTTGTTGCTCTGTATGCCATCCAGGCATACTGAGTGCAGAGTCTTGTAGTAGTTAGGCTTTCTACATAGTGACTTGTTATAAATGAGATATAAAGTAGTTTTCCTATTAAGGACAAAGACTTAGGTGTCTGACAGCACATTAGATCTTTGGTCTAACCCTGAGTCAGGGTGGCAAACAAAAGATTCCATTCATGCAAGTAATGGCCAGAGAAAGGTGCCTACATTTCTGTGAAAGAAGAGGGCAGATTTCTTTATTATTTTAAAAAAAAATTCTTTCCACACCCCCCT
>VWZN01017412.1:13224-79841 GCA_013396955.1 Regulus satrapa | reverse complement strand
CCTACACAATACAAATGATAAATCAAACCATAATCTCCTCTGTGGCTATCATTGTCTCCAACTTCAGATTTGAGAGACAGCATGACTGCAATTATTTAACTCTTTGAGAAAGTCTATTTTTTAAGTGTGAAAACCTACCACAAAGTTTCCAGAAGACACTTTTCTCATGTCTTCAATTTTCCTCAGCTCTTTAGATGAAATAACTGGGCGAAGGTTGTCAAGTATTCTTGTGTATTCAAGCATTATTCTACTGTGTTTTTACACTCATTGATTCATACTGAAAATCTCAGTAAGTGTATCTGTTCCTACCTTTTGCTTCAGCAAGGCAAGCCTTTTTTTTGTGGTCATGAGTCCTGCAGAATGCAGGAAAAGCTTGAAGCATCTCTGTTATAGCTCACTGTGGGCTTGCCAAAGTCATCCTAGTATGATTCCAAGCAAAAGATCAGTTGATATTTTCAGCTTGTTGTGTCTTACCTATTTCATGGGGCTGTTGCAGGTTGTTCAGTTTGCAAGTGCATCTCAAAACACCTAGTAAACTCAGACTGTTATAGCAACAAAGCAGCTCAAAACATTTTCCAAGGCGTTTTTCTGGTGCAGCAACCCCCCTTCTGAGTAGTGCTGGAGTTTCACCTCTCACCATGCCGTCCCCATTCTTCTGCCTAAGGGCAGAAGGTGTGGGGAGCACAAAGAGAGAGTTTAGCCAAAGCTGATTTGAACAATATATATATATATTGTCTGCTTTTTGTGGATGCCAACACATTTTTTTTAGCATTACCCCTTGTAAAGGCAGTTTCAGCATTCAGAGACATGGGCAAATAACAGTTCCACAGTGCATATAAATCCCAGAATAGCTGGAGATGCAAAGACTGGCTGATTTCTGTAAGTAGCCAGTTCCTGGAACCATCTCACAGAAAGGACATCTTTGTCTCTGGGCCATTCTAGCAAGTAAAACCTGGTTACAGTGAGTTCCCATTCCTGAGCTAAATAAATGTAAAAGGAATGGGTATTGAATATAAAAGCTGCCCAGGGATTTGATCCAATAGAATCATGGAGAGTCAAGCACTTCTGACCAGTAATCCTATGCTGCACATCTTACATGTTAGTCATAAGGATCATCTGGATAAGATATAGATTTTGTAAGCAATATGATAGGTTGAAAGAAGCTTGTTAGCATCAGTATGTGAAGAATCTGACTTAGCCCTCCATTTCATTCGAAATTCCTGATTTTGAAACTGTCCTGGATGAACACACTAGTGGACTTCAATGCATATTTACACTCAATTGCCTGTACTTCAAAAGGTGCCTATATTACATTATTATTTTATGTCACTAGCTACAACTAAGCTTTTATCTTACCATTGGTCTGCACATTTTTTATTTAACTCTTTCTTGCTTAGCGATAGACCCAAATTTTTAATTAGATAGACCCTAATTTTTATCTATTCTATTTACAGTGCTAACAAGTATATACATTTGATTATATATTTGATAATAGATATATTGAATATGTATCAAGTGCAAAAAATTGTTTTCCTGTGGTTTAATACAAGATTTTTTCAAACTGTGGTTCTGAGGAAACAGGGGAAACTGATACAACAGAGAAAGGAAGACCCATTTGAAAGTGAGCTTGTAAGACCTTTCATGCCTGGCACTGGCAAAAATATGTTTTTCTGTACTGCATGCTTGGTATGCATTAGCTCCTGTCCCAGTTCTAAGTGGGCTACAATGTTTTCTGGATAGTGGCAGTTCTGTAAAAATAAGTTATCTTTTTTCTTCTAACATCCTGCATGGATGTCAGAATTTTCCACTGCATTTCTGTGACTGAGCAGTACATGAACGGTACTGACAAAAAGCAAATGTTAAGCGGGGAATCCACTGGTATTTATGTTAGAGCTCATTTGTATTACATTGGAGAAGGAATTGGTAGTCATGGAAGAAAGAGAGAAATCCCTTTCAAAAGAGCTCTGTCACAGAGCACACATATTAGCCTGCCTGTGATGTTATTATCCCTGTTTCAAGCAACATTAGCAGATATATTGTGCACTTGTAAATGATAAAAAAAATAGAGAGTTTTTATATTAGACATTTCTTGGAATGAGAGACTAAATTTTGGTCTCTTTTTGCTGCCTTTAAGGAGTCCTCATTCATGAATGTAGTTTGTGGGTAATAGGAAATGCAATTAAAAATAATTAATTATATTGCATCTTGCTACTTTTTGTTCAGTCAGGTAGGAATTAAAAGACAGAGAGTGAAGATTCAGATTTTTCTCAGGTATGTTAATCCTGCTTATTGTCAGATTCCCACCTGACTTTTCCCTAAGAGTTCAAGGTCAGGTGATTTCTTCAGAACCATCCCCCTTTAAAAATTCTGCTCTCTAAAAGGAGTAGAAAACACATTGCTACAATCAGTAATTACTCCCAGTAAATGAACACAGGTCAACTTTTTGTCAATACTTATGCTAGTTTTTTGTTACAAACTTTGTCACCTACTGAGCTTATGAAATGAATTAAATAAAAGGGACCAAAGCATTGTCAAGAAATATTCCCGACCAGAAAAGAATCAAACTTAATCATGTTAATGCCTCAGCTCTAGTCTGCAGTTTTCATGACACAGAAACTACAAATTTCAGTTGCATGCCCTTCATCTTTCTAGCCACAACACTCTGATTTATGACAGCATAGATTTCCCATTGGAACAGATGGTGTATCGCAGCAGAATTTATTAAGGCTTCATTTCCAAGATCCCTTTCTGTAGCACTTTTGCTCATTCCCCTCCTTTTCCTAACGTGACGGAGCATTGTATGTCTCTGACACTGAAATTAGCACAAAGACATGTGGTTCCCTGCAAATCTGCTCTGCATAAATAATCACTCAAATTGCTGACCTGCTAAGGATCCTAGCTGGCAATCACACAGCAAAGTCTGTAATTTCTCCAATTTGTTGCTGCTCCACCATTTCCTTATTGTGACTTCTATGCTGTTATGCATCGCCCATGTCTGACATTAGAGAAAGTAATCAGCTGGGGTTTAGGGACATTATTATTCTATGTCTTATTTGTAAGTATCTTGGCTTAGTAAGAAGATGCATAGATATCAAAAAAAGGATGTGACTCAACAAAATTATGCCAATTTTAATTTTTTATGCCAACAAAGTTAAAAGTGTTTAGGTTTTCAGGAAGTATTATAATTTCAGTTTTTCCATAAATCAGATTTGTAACAGATGGGTGAAATGTAGGTCAAATGCAGCAGACATCTTTGTAAGCACTTGCTTTAATGGTTTCCTTGATAATTTCTGTCTCCCTTGTCACATGATAAAAGACAGTTCAAATCAGTCCATGCAGACCACTTGCAATAAACAAGGGGTATTGACTAAGAGGGCAATCCTGCAAAATGAAGGGCAGGATTGTGGCATTCACTTTTGCCTTAGGCCAATTTCATCCAGGATGCACACTAGATAAAGCAACAGCATTGCAGGCAAGCAGAATTTGCACCCCTGTTAATAAGTACTGTGACACATTTTATAAACAAGATTACACACACTGAGGTGAAGTTCTTAAAATCACAGGGCAACAAAAGGCCAATCTAGGACAGAGTATCCACCTTGACTTTGAATCTCCCATCTCTTGCCAGCTGAGTACCTGAGATTTACAAGTCTTCCGTTGTATTTTGAAAAAAGCTATATGGGACACAAAGCCACCTCCTCAAAACAATATTTTGTTTATTATCAGTCATCTCCTTTTAATGGCTCACAGCCCCTTCAGTAAATATATATATATATATATGCAGATGAGAATTTAAATGATCAGAGTATTAAATTAGGTACCCTTGGAGCTGTGAGGGCCCACTGGATAAATACATAATTGCTCACAGGCGTGAGGGATGTAGCTGCTCCTTTGGAGCTTTAAGAGGCTCTGATGTTGGTGCTGTGCCTGCTGCACACGCTGCTGGCTCTCATCTCATGACGTACACAGAACTCCGTGAGCACAGCTCTGCCCCTGCAGCTGCTCAGTGCATTGCTGGGCAGAGAGATAATAGAGATCTCTGCTACTTATGTGACCTAGCTTTAAGCATAAAAATAAACATGCACAAAAAATTTCAAAGTAATCTCAAATTTCAAATCAAAGTCATGTTACCCTTTCTACCTGAACACCATTCTCTCGCAATTGTTTTCCTCACATCTGATATATTTCCCTAAATTAGACACCATGTTTCTGGTTTTATATCACTAATTGTGTGCCACCAGGATTTGAATCCACAGAAAAAGTCAGCCAAACCCAAAAATTATTTTTCTAATGAATTTCTAAATTTGCTTAGTTCTGAGCCTGCGACCAAATAATTTTAATATTTTTATTACTTTTTTTGCAGACTTCACTTGTTTATATACTCTACCTAGAGAAGCCAGCCAGTAAAACTTTTGCCTACGTGCTTACTTCAAAAGAATTGCCATTCACCTTAAAGATATACTTAAGTATTTCACTTTCAGGCATCTCTGGGTAGGGCTGCTGATAGGAAATTACAATTACTGATACAGAAAGATGTACTGATTTCAAAATCCCTGTCTTAGAACACTTTGTGACCTGTACAGAAAATACTTCTTGCACAAGACTCATCTCTATGGGCCAAAGACAGGTAAGAAATGACATTGTTTCCCTGCTTAGGAAGCCATTTTTGTTAAGTTCAAGTCAAATCTGTAGTGAGACAGATGAAGGCTAGGCTGAATCTTCCTCTGCAAGCCTTGCATTAAGAGAGGTGCAAGAGGAAGCCTCTGTTTGGGGCCTAGGGACAACATACACTGGAACTGAAATCAATTGCATTTTTCCATGGCACAAAACAGCTTTGGCTAGAGTCCAATACGAAAATATATTTCAGCTCACTGATAGAGTAAGTGGAACTCACCATCTTTACTGCCAAACTGTTTAGAAGAAGTATGCAGAGTCCCATTTCCCCTCACAGAGAAGAAATTTCTTAAGAAACCACTCTCTTGGTGATATTTCTAAGCTCTCCTCTGGGAACATTAATCCCTTAAATGTCTTTTTGGGCATTTCTGAAGAACAGCTGCTGGTACTTATTCTGGCTTTGTTTCTGGTTCTTCCTTGCTCTCTTCTCTCTTGTTTCATTAAGTTCATTTGCTGGTTCTTCTCTAATACACACAATAATAATAAGAACAAGAGACTAGCAAGGGTCATAAAAGTCTTTAATGAAGACACTACACTGGTTTCACCAGAAGTTATACAGATATGTTTGTAGCCTTCTTACCCTACCCTAGAGAAACCTTGCAATTCTGCTTTCATTGCAGAGATTTAATCCAATTTATCACACCTACATATTATGTGGTCTTCCTTCTAGATCACACAAAATCAGAGAAGTGTCATTTGCCTCTCTTTGGCTTTTGGCAATTGGTTCTTTTGGAAAATACAGGGGTTCTGTGGTGAACTGTTCTTGATGGAAAGGGCCACCCATGTTAAAAGTTACACACTCTTCATCACAACTCCAGGCTGAAGATTCTTTTGACACCATAAGCAGGTTGGGATATGTACTGATCAAAATTTAAAATATTTTTGATGGAAAATTGTCTGTATATTATAAATATGTCACAGATTAGTTGCCTCATTTTTATGATAAGTGGAAGAAATACTGTGATTTGCCTAAGCCATCAGTGATGGGCCATTTAAATATGACGTGAAAACTCTGCATGAAACACGTCTTCATGTTTAATAACTCATATTTTGTGGATGGGGAGTAGCAGCCATTTTGCCTTTCTCCACCTCCAAGAGGGTTAGAAGCCTTCTCCTTTTTGCATTCTCACTGTTGTAGCACACAGCAAAAAAATGTTTGTGTTTCTTAATGTCTCCCTGAAATTATGCATAATAATGGATTGTCAAAACAGGGTTTCTCTGATTGGTATGGATATTTTTCAAAATGGAGCTTTGACATGGCATAGAAATTTTGCTCTGGCTCCTAAACAGTGCTGATGTGGATTTGATAGGGTGTAAAGGGAGGGCTGGAACCACAGCTACCAGAGTTGTGTCTCTTTTCCAGTACACTCACACCACCAGGAAGGGCAGTGGTCTACTCTGTGATACAACTCCATACCCACATGGCATGTTATCTCAGCTTCCACCATTTAAAAACAACCCCAATTCAAAAACAAGAGAATAGAAATTAGTCTGAAAAGATGACATATCACAGGACTGCCTAACTTCAAAATACATTCTGTTGGTCATCTGTCTCACTCAATAATTGTTGAGTCAATAATTTCCTTTCTGGACAAGCAATTAGTGCTCTTTTTTGTGGGAAGAAAATTTCCCTTTGGAGGGAAGTGAGCGAGACTGGACAAATTATAACAGACACTGGTCAGGTGCCTAATCCTTAGAAAAGTTTCTGGCAAGATGTTTTAGAGAGGGACACTTGCATGTCCACAAACATCCATGCACACTTTCATTTACATACCACACAGAAATGTCAGCCTCACTGTTCCATGTGCTGTAAAGATAGAGTTCATGCCTAAGATATAATAAACTCCACAAATGATGCCATCTGAAAGGTTTTAGATCTATATACAGATGGATGATATTAAATTTAGACTAAGAAAAACTTAATTTCTCTGTCTTTATTGGAATATTTATTGAAAAAAGATCATAAACCATTTTTTAAATAAC
Source organism: Regulus satrapa (assembly GCA_013396955.1). NCBI lineage: Eukaryota > Metazoa > Chordata > Aves > Passeriformes > Regulidae > Regulus > Regulus satrapa. The sequence continues at coordinate 73,184 of VWZN01017412.1, read as the reverse complement.
CACATATACCTAAATATCTTATTTGAGCAACAACAGAGAAAAAGAGAAATAAAGAGAAAGACCTTATTTTTCTTCACTCTTTGTTGTACATTTAATTTATTTCCATTATAGTAAGTGAAAAGTAGCAGACATTAATATACTAAATGTTTCTCATGGTGCATTTTATTTCTTTTGTTAGTGAATGCTACTCACTTCAATTTCAAATTCAGTTCAGGCTGAAGAGCATTAGTAAAGTTACCTGATGAAACAAATTCCACCCTTTGTAATCTTAAACTTTAAAAAATTTGCTAAATTCTCATGTTCTTCAATCTTATGTGACTGACATAGAGGAAAATGTAAAAACTGCAGCTGGGCAGATAAGATTTTGATTAAGAGAACCATTACCTCATAACGACACTAGGAAGAGGATACAAATGTTAAATTGGGTTTGGATGTTGCTCAAAGCAGAATTTAAAGTGGTGGAAAGACCCTGTGAACCCCCTGCTGCTGGATGAATCGCTTTTCCTAGTGCAGCAGTAGAGGGCAGCTTAGAAAATAAAAAATAATACACTATACATTTCTATTTCAGTTAAACAGGAATAATTGTGAATAAACTTAATACAAAATATTTTCCACTACTGAGCATGGCATTTTGTAAAGAAAATTGCCACCCTATAGTTTTCAAAGGCTTTGAGCCCCATGAATATTTTCTGTAAGGGGTCAGATTTGAAGGTAGGTTCCTGGGCAGAGGGCATCATGAGTATCTCATGGCCAATGGTATATGAGGCTGAGCCCTTGACTAGGCATTATTTGTGGAGCAGTGTCCTGGACCATATTCCCATCCCATGCATGTTCTCAGGGTATCAGCAGAACCTCAGGCTCCACCTGCAAAGTGACCCCGTGGTTTGACACCTTCAGATATCAGCCCCAGGTTTTGCTTGAGAGGTGATCCAGTGGCCCTAATCTTTCTGGGTTAGGGAAATTCTCTGGGTAAGCAACAAATTGCTCTTCTTTCATGCTTCCCTCTCCATCTCCTCCTTCTTCAGGAGCAAGGTTTGTTTGCTGTAGGGAAGGGAGAAATAACACACCTTGCTGTACTTGTCTGGTCTTGGAGGTGCTGACGCAGAAGGCAGAGCTACATTGTCTCAGTTATCATTAAAAATCTAGCTAACATTCCTGAGGGGACAAATATTCAACTGGGAGCTTTAGGATACAGAAACTCCAGGTTTTTCAGGGTCAGTCGCTTGAAGAAGTAGTAAAAAAATGGAGACAATGTTCTGGTTCTATTTGCCAAGCTACTTCCTCATGTTGGTTGTTTTTGGCTGTTCCTGGAAATGCAAAGGGCCCAGAAATGATTGTGGACATGTTTGTAAATGCTGCTGTCAGCTCTCTTCCAAGTTCATCCAAAACTAGAAAGAAGAGTAATCTGATAATTGATTTTTGCTTCTGTTGAGTTCTGAAATATGTGTCACATTTGAGCTTCAAAGAAACTGCTTATTTACCCACACAGGTTACCCCTTTTTTGTATTCTCCTTTGCATTTTAACTGCACCCAGTGGACTGTTCTTTCAGAGAAATCAGGCACTCAGCTGAAAACTAGTAGCTTTTGTGAGATGTGTGCCCTAGTAAACAGCCCTTGTTTCTTCTGTTGCTGCATAAAACCTGAACTGAGTGCTTTTCTCCAAAAAGAATTAGTATTATGCTTCCTCAGGTTATTTTTAAAAAATTATATATATGCTGGTATATAAACCAGGACTGGGTGCTTACAAAAATTTTTTCATCACAGTGAAAGATCTCATGATACAGCTGCTCATGTTAGACAGTACCAATCATTACAGAGTTATAAATGGGAGCCATTACCTTGGATGACCTGTGGTTCACATTTCCTGAGACGATCTGAACATCTACATTTAGTCATCAATATATCTACAATGAAGCACAATCTTCAAATATTTACATTATTCTGAATCTTTAGGAAAAATATGTAGGGACAGCTTCAGGTCAGAGTCCTCTCTGGAGCAGCACAAAATCAGGGAGCTTGGCTGCAGTAAAATTGCTCCTTATTCTGAAGAGAACTAATTCTCAGATAGCGAGGCAAGTAAGAGGTAAGATGATTACCCAGTACCTTGTGATTATCATAATACTTATCTGTCACTGTGATATTGTCAGCCAGCACAGGATCCCTTTACTGTGCCACCTTACCCCCACCAGCAAAGAGCACGTGGATCCCAGCTAAGGCACGTATCAGCATCTCTTGTGGCCAAGGAACGAAATGCTTCTCTTATCTGTGGAAATTTATACTTATAAACCAGAGTGTATCACTTGCCTGGAGTGGTAAATCCTTTCTCAGGCAGATTTCTTTCCTGTAGTCAGGCTCCGTAGCAGCTTGGCAATGCAGGGGACCATTACAACTTAGAGCTGACCTTGTACAAAGCTATCTCATATAAGACTTATAGCCAGGAGCTGTTAAAAAAGCAGGGCTTATATTTGATTCCCCCAACTGTTGTTGATGCGAACACACTTCACCCATAAGTCTATTTGCACGATGTAATTAGGAAGTATGTTACCTTGCCTGACTAAGTAAGTTTCACAGCTCTTAGGTGCTTAAGACTGCTCTGCTACTGGGGCAGCAAGAGTAGGCAGTTGAGTGCATAGGCTCACTCTCAGCAACGGTGTGGCTGTGGCCATGGATATTCTCCTTTCTGCACATTTCTTCTCCAGGTATCCTCTTGTCTATGTTGCCTATTCAGGCAATAAGGAATTTTGGGATTGTTTCTATTGATATGTAGAGTGACATGGTACACTAGTTTGACGTCCTCACCTGCTCTGCACACATCCCTAAACCAGAACCACTGTAGTAACGCCAGCATCCTGTTTGACCATTAAAATTTTGAAAGTTAATTAATTCAGGCAAAGAGCAGATTGATAAAGTTACATTGTTTTCCAGTTCTTCACACTCTGCTGTGCCATATAGCTACAGAATATATAATAAACAACATTTAGGCTAAAGGGATTCTGATGATGAGCAGGACTTCTATATACTCCTATAATAGAAATGAAGGACATTATCAAGTGGTGAGCAGTTTATTTACATCAGGGGTAAGGTAATGGTTCAGTAGTGCTCTGGACGACAAATAGGATACCCTCATGGTCCAAGAGGATTAAATTTTAGGGAAGTAACAGAAAGAAAGAAAAAGGGAGAAAGAAAANGGAAGGCGCGGAAGGAAGGAAGGCGCGGAAGGAAGGAAGGCGCGGAAGGAAGGAAGGAAGGAAGGAAGGAAGGAAGGAAGGAAAAGAGAGTAAGAGCAGCTCATATTGAACTGTAAATTTTTAGTACAATAAATTGGAAATTGGGTGGTGGAGTAGGAAAGAGAGTGACAGAGAGAAGAATTTAATGTTCTCCCCACTGATAACATATGTATAATTGTAAGCCAGTGCAAAAGCCAGAGCTGAGCCATCTTGGTGGCATAGAAAGAAGCTAACTTCACTAAGGTTACCTTTCCTTGTTAGACTTCTAGAGAGATAAATTATTCATAAGCAAGAACTACTTTTCATGTGTATTGGGTTTTTTGGTTTTGTTGGTTTTTTTTTTTGTTGTTGTTTTTGTTTTTGTTTTTTTTTTTCCCCATCTAGAAGGTACAGAACTCAACACAAAAAATTCAATTTCAATACAGCTGTTTCATGAACTATGAACTAGATTAAAGTAGATTTAAACTAGTTCTGGATTTCAGCCTGTAAAATAAGACCAGGGTAGCTCTTGATCTCCCATCTTATTGAGGTAATAGGAAAATAACTTGATTTATAATAAGTCCCTTTGGCCTTGTTTATATATGGACTTGTGGCAAAAACTTCCGGAGGGAGGCATTCCTACTCTCATTTCTGAAACTTAAACCGCTTTGTTTTGTAATTTTTATTTTTGGTAATCTCTTTTGTAAACAGTGTCCTGCAGAGACCTACAGTAGTGAGTCCAATGCAAACAGGACATCAAAACGCATTACATTTAAAAACACATGCTGGTGTATAGTTAAGATTGCAACACTTAGTACTACAGCTTGTAACATTATATAGGGCTACGCTATGCAAACACTTGAAATGAAGAATTTCTCACACAGTTACTATTATTTTTGAGGGAGTTTATGTTTGGGTTTCTCAGCATCTTATCACAGACTTTAATAACCTTTCCTTAAAAAATCCTCCCTCTTCCTTTGTGGATGACAGAAACCAACGTGTAACCAGACCTTGGGGATACCTTTGCTCAGGCAAACTAAAACAGACCTTTGAAGGCAGCTGGGATTTGCAGGTAGCTCCAGCTCTGGGCAGCTGACCCAGGGGGAGTGGCCTGGCATGCAAAGCCCACTGAGTGGCGGTGAGATCACTCAGACCATGTCTCAACTGAAAACCCCCCCGACCCCCGACCGCTCATTGCTCAGCTGCTGCCACTCAGGTACTGAATGAAACACCCAGTGACAGCTTTGTGGTCTCCAGTGTCTGTCTCACTGCTTGTGTCACTTTGTGTCCCTGTTCCTGTCAAGTAGGGGTGGCTGGAGGTAGCAGTGGGAGGACTGGGCTGAGCAGGGAGTAGAAGGCTGGTCAACTACACATGATTCATTCTAGATATAGTGGCTTCTACTGAAAAAGTATAACAAATGTAGGCATAGGAAACATCCCCATATTTCATCCTATATGCTTATATTGAAAGGAAGTCCCATATTAAACTGGAAATCTAGAATGTATTTGGGACTCACTCCAGCTTTACTGAGAGAATTAAATTGGGGGGTCAGAGCTTAGTTCTGTCTGATAGAGTAGAAATATGTGAAAAGATTTGGCCTCTGTGGAAGATAGTTTCCAGTCTAATTCACCTCAGTGATTTCTGTGTTTGTCTTGCAGTTTGTCCTGCAATGAGATGGAATGCCACACTGTGTGGGAATTCAATGTTTTGTAACTAGCTTTTGCAAAGAAAAAAGACTGCTTTGATAGAGATATCATCCAGTTTAGGCAACATCCAAGTTTTGCCAACATCCAACCCTGGTCTTACGCCCTGCTTAGTTTGCTAACATACCACAGGACTGCATCCCAAGTTTCTCAGATGATTTTGATTATTTCCTCATGCATAAATGAGTGTGATCATAAAAACAGTGCTGTTTACTCTCTGTGGAGATCCCTGTATTTCTGATTTGACATAGCCATTCCCAGCTCCTTTCCATCCATTGAGTTTCTTGCAGTGGAAAGCTACAGCAGTGCAGGCACTGCTGAGACACAGTGTCCCTACAGCCATGAAGTCACCACATTAAGGCCGTTGACAAGGCAGCTTTAAAAAAAATCTCCTGACACAGCTGAAAAAGAATGTTTGCTTTAAAAACTTGTCTAACCATATCAGTTAAAAAGAGTGACTCAATGAAGAGCAAACTCCAGTCTCTATGATGGCAGCAGAAATATGGGATTACTTTCTGAGCACTGAAGTGCATTTACTAAAGATTTCCACTTATAGAGGCAATATCAGCTTTGGGGTCATATCACAAGCCACATTTTAATGATGTTCTAATGAAATTTTTGCTCTAGGTGTGGCTAAAATGTGTATATGGATTTTAGTCAGAAGAAATGTATATTTGAGGAAATTCTAGATGATTTTTTAGGCACTAGTGGGGTAGAAGCAACACTTGTGAATTAAAAGCAGTCATAGAGACAGCCTTTGGACATTACTTGCAGAAAGACTGATTCCTATCACCTTATCAGCCAGAGTGTATGACTGCAGAACACACTAAGAGCTGGCAGGCTGTTTCCACTGCTATGACACAGAAATGACCATCAGATTATCTGCTTGAGTACAGAAGGTCAGCAGTCTTGCTGGGATCTTGGAAAACAGGGAGGACAAATTCCTTTTTGTTACCAGGTACCAGTNAAAAAAAGGAAAGCAATCAATTTTAATGAGTGACTCTATATTTACTATTACAGCTGAGACCAGAGTTTGGCTCATTGTGTGTAGATATATCCATGAATAACCTTCTTAACCTGTTGGAAAGCTAATGACGGAAAATGTTCCCCATAAAAGTATATATATTACAGCTGTGTAAATATATTAAAAACCCTAAACTGTCAGCAGACTTGCTGGCAGATGTATGAATGCTTCAGCAAGATCTTTGTACTCCACATAGCTTCATTTTTATCCTCTACATAGACACACATACAGGCACACATATGTATAGACTTAATAATATTTAGAATACAGAACTATTTGATCAGTTAGTTCCTCCAAGCAGACAGGACCTGTGGGAGAAAACATGCTACATTGTACTGTTTATGAAACACATTTTATAAGCTTTACCTTGGTTGCCAGCTGTAAAATTCAGCAGGCAATCTCTATAACAATCCTAAGATCTAAGAAAGAGAGGGTCTTTTTTCCTCCCTTCATATCTTGCAGGGGAGAGCAAGAGACAGTTTATGATGGCACTGAAGTCTCCCCACGTATGCCCCAGCAAGACCAGAGGGATTCCTTGTCTTGTAGTTCCAGGAGTTGCTTTTATCATGGACTAGTGGCAATTTTTAAAGGAGCAAGTAAGAAACATGGAGTAGGTGTCTTTAAGTCCCTCTGCCTCTCAGTATTACTTCTGGGGAGATGTGAATGACAAATTCAGTGCTAAATCCTGACCCAAACTTGTATGTCCACTCTTTCAGTGGAAAAAAAGGGGGGTAAGGGAGGATTTGACACATACTTCTGGTATTTTTAAAGGTAATAAAGTGGTTTAAATGTCTATAACTGAGCAGCTATAGTGAATAGTCAGTTTTTTTGGCAAGACTGTTAAGACATATTTACAGCATGCAATTGGAAAATAAGCTTGTTATATGTTATAAATAAACTATTCCCAGTGACAGATTAAGAAAATATTGGATATGTACAAAATGACAGCATTAAACAATGAAAGTATTTCCTGAGGAGCTGAGCCTTAGCAAAAGCCACAGACAAAATATTTTTAGTGGCATTCCAACACTCTGTGTTTCAGAGCCATTTATAACAGAGCTCATTATGAGATACTTCTTTCTGCTACAGGCCACAGCTGGATATACCAAAAAATTAAAGAAATATTTACCTACTAGAAAGAGTCACAGTACCTGGCTTTATTTCATACAGCTAATTTCTCCTCTTCAATCCACAATATGGGTTCAAGAGAAGAATTTGCCCTTATGTATCCAAATCCTTAAGTCCCTGCCTCTCATGAGAACTGCTATAATTCCAGCAATTCCCATATGCATGAGCAAAAAATCACAGAAAAAGACTTCTCCAGGAGCCTGTCAGGGTAGGAGGATACCTGTACCTGTGGGCTGTAATTGCCTGCTCCCTTACATCCTCCTACAACAAGGCAGCTCTGAACTCTCTTACAGCACATGCAAAATGGATCCTGACTTCAGCTATTGTGCTGGGCATGAAAACTAGCTTTCAAGTGAGTCATGCTGTTAAAAGCTCAGGTATACTTTCTTGTCTCTTTAGAACAGCTAAACTCAACTGCTAAACAAATTATAGGCCTTAAGGACTCAGATGGGGTGATGAGGTGCAAGGTGAAAGGAAGAGAGTGTGAAATGCATTGGCTCTGAGCAGCAGTAGCTTGAGGGCATTAGGAGGAAAATGCTCAGAGAAGGTACTTTGTGGGTTTTGTAAAAGGTAAAAGCATCACTGCCTTCGAAGCTGGCCTGCAGGTAGGGGCCAGCTGTGCTATTGTGCGGTGGCACCAAAAAGGAATTTTTTGTCCACTTCGCATTGGGCATACATCCACCTTAATAACATTTGTGCTGGTCTGCCTTGTCTTTGGGCTTGAGACTCCAACCAGAACCCACTCCAAGCATTTTGTTTTTAGGAACTACTTTTTAGCAGAGTTTTCTCCCTACCAGGATATGTTTGTTCTTCTGAGGTTTTCATCATACTCCTCCCAGCCAGGGCAGATGGCACTGTCTGTTACTGACCTGGAAAAGCTGCTCTAGGGAGAAGAAATAAATTGGGAGGAAGCAGAGAGGTATCATCACTGTGCTGAGGGGACATCTCAGTGGAGATCTAGATTCAGTTTTTCTTCCTTTGCTCTCCTTTCCTGTATGAATGGTGTTGTCTGTTTTGTGTGTGTGTGTGTGTGTGTGTGTGTGTGTGCGTGTAAGCCTGCCAGGCTGCTGCAGCTGCCTGGCTGGCGATCCTCTCCCAGGGAGCACACATGCAGGTAGAGCTGCCAGTTGGCTTCTCTAACTGTGCTTGCTGTATAAATATGGACACTTCTCAAGTTTGCCCTTCTTTTGGAGAATATTAATCCTTGGGTCCCTGGGTGACTGCAAACTAGATCATATCAATTGCCACCTTTTCTTCTGTCTCTTTGTATGCTGTAAACTGACTCTAAACACACCCAACCACCAGTTGCAAACACAGATGTGTGTAAATCCGTGCCACTCTATGACAATAACCCTGCCCTAGAAGTTGGAGAAGAAGAACATAGCTGGATCAGTTGTTTCCTGCTCTGATGATTAGGGATGCCATTCCCTGTATTTTTATGAGGATTTATTTTTGGTTTTTTCCACTTCTAAAATTTTCTTTGTTGTGTTTGCTTGTTTGTTTTGGGTTTATTTGTGTGTGTGTGTGTGTGTGTGGTTATTTTTTAGACAGCTGTCTACTTCAAGTATTTATTTAAGGTCTTATATTTCTTCCATCAAATGGAGGAACATTGATGGGCTTCAATGTCAGATGAATCTAATTTTGGATTCTCCATAAACAAACAAACAAACAAACAAACAAACAAATATCAGTTGTTCTAATAAGCGTGATTTAGCATTTTCTGATGGTAAATTTTAGATCCCATCCTGGAACTGACAATAGTGAGTTTTGGCTCTGAATACATATGAGAGTATTCATACTTCCAGCCACTCCTTCTACCAGCCAGAACCACAGTGATGGCAGATATTCTGAGCTCATAGAAAGATTTCACAGGCCTGTCCTAACCTGGGATTCTCCTGCTGTTTTGGATGATATATGCTACATGATGGAAAATTAGTTTGAGAGTCTATATTCTTTTATACCAATGGAAGTATGGTATAGCTGAGATAAGATTTCTGGCATTTCTAGTGGTCTGATTTTGTTTTACTGTCTGGATTGATACTATGAAAGCTACAGAGATAGCAAAGCTGTTATAGTGGTCAGAATTTCCTTAAAATATCATTCCAGTGACTCGAAAACTCAACTAGGAAATCAGATGATTCCTTAGAGAAATAAATTAATTATGTGGGGTTTTTTTAAATTTTTTTTTTTCCAGGAGGACTGCTAATGTACTGTAGCCAGGTATATTTGCTAATTGTTGCATGATCTTTCCACAAATCATATCATATTTTAATCCTAATTACATAATAATTGAGGTATATTTTAGATTAGATAGGAGAAACCAAATTCTATTTGTACATTGTGTACAACCAGATTTATTTCTCTAGGATTTATTCCCCAAGAACAAAATTTCACCTGAAGTGAATAAAATCGAAGAGTGTCTCAACTTAAATAGGATTAAGTAGATCCACTGGGGTTATAGGGGAGGGTAACAGCAGAAAACAAATGGTTGAGTCCATAAGGCATGCAGATGAAAAATGAGACTCAATAGAAAGATTACTGTGTTAAGCAATAATTACAATATTATGTGTTCTTATGAATATGTACTTACTGTGTGTGGTTAAGAAAAAGAAATTACGCTGAAGGTGGTGCAGCAGAAGCTAGCAGAGGAGTTGTGGAGTCTTCATCCTTATAGATATTTAGAACTCTATTGGTCATGGTCCTGAGCCAATTGCTTTTGTTGTGGGTTTGGACTAGATGATCTTCAAGAGGTCTCTGTCAACCTCAACTATTTTGTAATTCTGTGAATGTGTAATTTCAGGATCCAAAGGAAAGTTTAGGGAATGATAAAATACACTTATTTTAAAAAACCTTTTTGCTTGAAAGGCTTCAGCTTGCTCCAGGAACAAATTAAAGCTTTTGCCTTATAAATTTTTTGCATGGAAAGTTGTTGTAACTATGAAGTGAAGCAATAACATGGCAAAGAAAAATTGTTGAAGGTAAATAATACATTTGGGTACACCTTTTCTCATCCTGGATTTCATGGCTAGAGTAGATGGCACAGCAGCAGAAGAAGTGAATGCTGGAGGAAGGGGCTACATTCAGAAAGCACTAATACTTGTTAGTTGAAATAATCATATAGCAGCATGGAGAGTCACCAGTATTTTTCTGCCCTTTGGAAATCTGCTGTTACAAAAATAGGTGTGGTGACTCTCATATTCAGGACAACTAGCTAAAGGACAATTATAGTAAAATTCCTCTAATTTTTCCTGTAATTACAGTAATTATATATCAAACATGCCTTTCTCAAGCTGTGATCATGCTAGTAAAAGTAACTTGTTTTCATGAAAATCTTATTAAGCTGTATCATCATTGGTTTAATCTTTCCCTGTTAAAAACTTTGTTATTTCCAATAAATGAAGTCAAATGTATTGTGCATTCTGTATTGCAAAATCCATCTGTACTTTCCCTCAAGGCAAAAGGTCTGAAGCAGCTGTTAATGGAGAAAAGTCTAACAGCATAAAAAAAAAATTGAATTTCTCTTCAGTTTGTTCTAAGCAACAGCTGCTTTAATCTACTTCACAGCACATTATGTTTGTAAAACAATGCAAATTGGGCTGTGTTTCAGTGGTTGACCTGTTTGGCAAGTGTTAATTCAGAAGTGGTACAGTTTTACTGTCCTATTTATAAAGAACATCTGATTAGTTTCCTGGGAATTCTCTGTCTAGATGTTTTCCATCTTTTTTAGAATAGTAATAGATTGACTTCAATTGGAGCAGAAGATATTTTCTTCCCATGGAAACATACGTATCTGACCAAATTTTAACTGCTGTATTCCTTGTACAATCTAGTTAAGGGGCAGAGTGATAATTGTTACGTATGATCTTCCATTGTGCACCAATATTTACAGGTCAGGCCTGAATGGAATATTCCTGAAAATATTTATCTGGATATTTATTCCTGAAAATATTATATGTGACTGTACCTAACAGTCATCTAAGTCACAGTAGCTACTTTTTCTCAAACATCCTTTGCACGTTTCACTTACTCTGAAAAAGATTAAAAAACATTAGTGGTTTTTTTTCTACTTTAATATTTTATATTCAGAAACCTGATATGAATAAATTAATGGTTTCAATTTACTCTTAGAGTATGCCTAAAGTTTGTACACTTTCTACTTCCACAGTGTTCTTTTAACTTGCTATTTTTCTCCCAGCCAGTTTTAAATAGTTTATATTTCAATCAAGCTTGAGGTAAATGTGAGCAGAACCATTTGAGAATAGTTTTGCAGATTCTGATTGCTTGCTTATTGCTTGCTTATTTGAAGAGTAGGGAATTTCTATTTTTTAAGTGACTATACTCATATATGCAACAACCATGCAGGTTGTTAAAACAAAAACTGTCAAATGGTGTGCTGTAACTATAGTTGGTGCTACTACATACATGAAAACTTCTTAACTTTGTTTATAGTGGTTTTGGGCATCTAAAAGCAACGCAGTGCCAATACAAGGTCAGTACAGGCAAGGCCTGGTAGGTCTTGGTGAACTAGTTAAATCAGCACTTCTTTCAAGAATATATGGTTCCCAATTAAAGAGCCGTCAGAATAGAGCATTTTGCTGGAACCTCAGCTGTTTAATTTTAAAGCCCTGTACATGATCTTAACTGAGCAAAAGAAGTTGTTTTGCAGTAAGACACCAGATTATGAGTTGGAGCAGCTGAGGTGCAGCAGGTTTTGCTGTATCTGGAACGGGAGCAAGAATTTCTGGCAGAGGGTCAGTAACAAACAGCTGGGATGGGGGAGAAGAGGCAGGAAGGTCTAAGCCACCACAGCTGTTTGCTTAGTGAATGTGAGTCAGAGACTTGAGAGAAGCTTATACTCAAAAACAGTTGAATAGTTCATGAACCACCTGTAGCCTGAAATACATTCACAGGGAGTATTGGACAGCTGCAAATGATGAGTAAAAGTACCCATGTCTGCTCTTGGATCACTTGCACAGAGAGCAGAAGACTATATCTGTAATATAAAATTTCCTTTATTAAATTCAAGGTCTTGTACCTGGACTTTAATGGTAAAATATTTTGAATGGAAGTTGATTTTGTAGGGTGTGTCATTGTAACCATTGCATGTCTTTAGCATTTGGCAAAATCCATTCAATGTTCTTCTGAAAATGGCATCTGCTATGTACTGAGATAGTTTATTAGGAAATACCACAAAAGAATTCAGAGGGTATTGAGGAAAAGAAAAGCTATGACATCAGCCAAAAAGACTCTCAATATCAAAATAGTCATGCTGTTTTTACCTTTGTTCTGAGAATTCCTGAACCTTGCCTGTGAGAGGCACTCATAGCTATTTATTTATTTACTGGCATTCATATCTATAAAACATGTGACCACTGCCCAAGCATCTGGTTGGATTTACATTCAAAAAAATCTAATAAATAATTCACAGCGCATTACTAACTACTCTAGAGAAAAGAAAATCGTGAATCTAATTAATATCCAAGAGCACAAAAGCCCTCTAGAAATTTCAGGAGCAATCAATTTCCCTGCTAAGTCTCCTAAGATAAGAAAGAAATATGTGGATTTTCTCAAGAGGAGACACAAAAATGCTTTTCTCTGTGCCCTGAAATCTAGCAGGACTAGAAGTCCAGCTGGAAACAAATTCTAGAACTGAACATTTTTTTCCTGGCAAATATTTTCTTGTCCATTACTGGAACTGAAACTAACAAGAGAAACACTCCAGGTGAACTCAATGGCTTAAAAGATAAAGCAAAGAAAAAAAACATGTCCCAGACCACTCAGGGCTTTGTAACTTATGCCAGTATGTACAGTGTTATTGCTTCACAAACAAAACTTTATACGCTGCTTTCATGAGAAGAGCACTCAGAACTAAGAGTAAAATGGTCATGGAGTTCATTTATGATGCAATAAAAGTAAATTAGTAATGGAGCAATAGTATCAGGTAAAATCAAATCAGATTTGCTTATTCAAACACTTTACAACCTGAAAAATAAAAGACTATAATTTGTAAAAAGTTTTATGTCTTGACAATAAAACCTTTAAACAGATACATTATCTTGCATTTAATGTAGGGCAAACAAGCTAAAAGCTATTTAGAAAACTAAAGAACTCAATGACATACTGTAAGATGTGTAAAATTTATAGAGATATGCTGACATAGGCTGGATGATTAAGACCTTGTGACACATGCCCTCATGTTAAAGCTCAAGAAGCTGACACTGGTAAGAGATTTCTAGGGCTGCTTGTAGGATTACATTCCATAAATGTAATGCAGAGGATTTCTCTATGTAATTTAGATCCGTTTGATACAATACTATTTCAGCAGCTGCTTTGCTCCTATGGTCTGATTAGGAAGGGAAATATTTATTTTTCCTGTAGGGATACTTTTCACAATTCCTTTATGACTTTCCCGTCTTTTTCCCTCACCAGACCATTATTGTCTAATGGGAAACAATTACATTGCTTGATGGGGGCTTTACCATTAACTAAGCTAGTGGAAACTCTTGTCCTTAGTTTTATGTTAGTAATTGTGTTGAAGAAACATTCTTCAAAATGTACATTCTTCAAAATGTCTAAGGACAGTTTGGATGACATTGCTGAATCTTGGGAAGAGCTGTGCAGAAAGACTGAGTATATAGAGAGGACATAATAATAGGTGAGAAGGAAAAATAGACTGCTTCTACTTGATCCCAAGAACATTCAAAATGCATAACTAGTCAAAACTCCCATAAAATTCTAATTTATGTAGAACATTTACTTGCTATGTATCTCATTCAATAAAATCTCTCCTGGTGTCCAGTGGCCTGTAAATTCTAAAATACGGGAAAATCTGAGAATGTCCTTTCTGGTGATACAAAAGCAATTATTCCCTCTATCAAGCAAAAGACAAATCCTACTATTTGTCATCTCTCATATCTGGTGACTAAAATAATTTGCCATAGGTATAGCCCCTACAGTTCAGATAGGCCAAGCTACGGAAGACCTGCTAGAAGGGTTCTGCTCTACTTGCTTCCCAGCTCTGTCATTCATGATTAGGTTTCTACTCAAACAGCAAAGGTATTTTTGATAAAATGAAAGAGCTTTGAGTTATTTTTGCATTTATATTCAGTGTGGGACCATTGCTTAAAAATGACAGAACAAATTTAGAGCATATTCAGAGTACTTTTGTGTTCAAGCTTGTGCCTTACTTCATAAAGAAGCAGACATGTGTTTGTTTATTGCCTGTTTCCTAGAATTAGAGTTCATTTAGTTCTCATGTTTTGAGATCAACCTTCAAAAGTAGATTTTTTACCACATATTTTTTGTTGACTCTAACCTGAGTTTTCTTGATAATCAGGCTGTTACTATAAACCCATTGTCCTCAGCATAGATATTTCTGTTTTATTTCCCTCTTTTTTTAACAACCAAGTTATCATTCTTCCACAAATAGCAATAGGGATTTAATTTGAGATATGTTCTCTAGCAGCATGAACAGCATGGGTGTAGTTTTTTTTTCTTCTTTCCCAAAGGATCTTTTGAACTGGGACCAGTGCCACCTGAAGTGTCTGTCACCTTGCAACCACCATCTGTCCTACCTGCAAATTCAGCAGGAACAAAGCACAGATAAACAAGAGCGGAACCTCTCCATGAGGTCCTTCCTGCTGCATTGCTTCATCAATGTTTAAGGATAGAGAGGACCCGGCTGTGGGGCCCAGTGGATGGCACCACAAAGTCTGCAGCTCTCAAAGGTCCAGATTGGCTCCCAGTAGGGCACTGACTACCAGCTACTTGTGAAGGGAGCCTGAGACACCAGGAACCCTCTTGTGCTTCCCAGCAAGCTCCTAAAGCAGCCATGCTGCCAGAGAATTCATGGAGAAAACTCCCCAGGGTTGTGAATACAGCTACAGTCTTTAGTCCAGCAGTTTCTGTACTGGTGAATAAGAGATGATGTTCTGACTTAAAGCAGTATTTACTCCTGTTATCTCTTGCTTTTATATTTTTCTGTACAACTTAAATTCTACAGAAAGCATATTAAGAGTTGATCTAGAATATTTCTGCTTCCACAGATATGATCACCAAATCTTTGTTGTGCAACTCCTTTCTAATCCTCCATAAAATCTCTTGCTCTTTGTACTTCAGAATGTGACACTGACATCCACTGATATCTGCAACCTTTCAAATCCCATCCCAGAGTTTTCCCAAAGGACAGATAAATCAGTCTACTAACACTGTGACAGTCAGAAATGTAAGCTTTACATCAGTAAATGGCATGCACTCTGTTCCTTCCAATAGGCTTCTAGTACAGGGCACTAAAGGTGTGCTCCACTGTGTTATGCATAATCATGACTAAGACCAAACAGAATAGTCCAGTATTTGAGAGTGTCAAGACATCCATCTTTTTAGAATGGCATAGGCAAATTGAAATGTGATTAAGATCTTTGCTCTTTGTCAAGGTATTTCCATAGCTCTAGAAAAAAAAAACTTGTAAAATATAGGTGAACACTTTTCATTCAGTCTCCTGGGATAAAATTAGATCCTGCACAGATCTGTGTTGCTCTTGAATTTTCTGAATTCATTCTTTTTTTGTGAAAGTCAAGGGCAATCTTAACTAACTTCACCCTAGATAAAGTTAAGTTTAATGCAAAAGAGTGGGCAGATGGGATCCCTGACAAAAGAATGGAGGCAAGTCTAGTTGGCAGTTTACCTTCTTCTAAACCAGGTGTTTAAGTCTTCCTGGCACAGTACCACTCCTTAAAGGGTCCCTCTCTACTGTGTAACAAGGGCTTCCAGAGAATTAAGACCTCCTACTATTTGGCAGATTCAATCAGCCCCAGCTCTAAGAAATGCAACCCCTATTTTATACACTTAGGACATCCCAAGTATTGTTTCTAATGTTGTATCTCTGTTTTACTGGACCAGATTTAATAGAGTTACAATTCAGTGCAAAGATATTAGTCATCAGACAGTATTGACAAGGCTGTGAGCAGCTGCCAAGAATGACCAATTTTTTTCCTCACATCATTTTGTAAGGTTAACAACAAATTGATAGAGGCAGGAGGCAAGGAATGACATTGGTTAAAGCCAATGCCACTGAAGGTGTCACCAGGGCTAGAGTTGCGTGGATGAAAAACAAAACCCTGAGTTCACCGATATTGACCAATCTACCTACAGGCTTTCCCAGGGCACATTTATGGATTTAAGTTTACATTTATATATCTTATAATTTTCTGCTTCTAACAATTT
Organism: Regulus satrapa; assembly: GCA_013396955.1. Taxonomy (NCBI): domain Eukaryota; kingdom Metazoa; phylum Chordata; class Aves; order Passeriformes; family Regulidae; genus Regulus; species Regulus satrapa. The sequence continues at coordinate 56,900 of VWZN01017412.1, read as the reverse complement.
TTGTGTAAGCATCATGGTCCATGAATTAATCTACCCACATAAAGATAGAGGAATAAGTTAGTATGAGCTCAGTGCATTGAATGAATCAAGTACTTCACAGAGGAAGCAGACCACATTTCAATTTACTTGTGAGTTAACAAAACATTATAACTGGGGACTTATTATAATATAGAATGTGAAAATGGGTAAGGAGATGCTTCTGAAAATTGCTGAATGACAAAAACGCTGGGAATTATAGGCTCCGTGGAAAACATGAAATGCTGTGCAAAATCTGCACTCACAAAAGTGTCTGTCATGGCACTGCCCATGGGACTAAATAAATACAACAGCTGCACTTACTTCCATTACCTCTGATTTTCCTTTGGTTTCTGAGACTAAACTGAACAATGAAAATTTGTGCAAATATAACATTTTCCTTCCTTCAAATGCTTTCTGATACATCTGCCAGTGCTTATCATCACAGTAATTTGTCGATAAAGAAAAAAGACGTAGAATTTCAGTTCTTGGTGCAATAATTCTTTAATCTGGTTCTTTTCTATAGAAAGTGCAGTCAGATGTTAACTGCTATGATATGCTGAAGTTATAACAAAAACAAAAACAAAAAAAAAAAAAAAAAAGAAAAAAAAGAGAAAAAAATAGCTGAAAAGCTTTCCAGCTCAGGGACCAAGTTTATGACATTACTCTTGAATGCTTCACACTTGCTTGTGTCATGTCTGGAAGATTTTTTTTTCTTCCTGCTGTAGATTGGTGTCTGCTTTAATTACAGATCTGACAGGACATGCTGTGGATTCCTAAGCAGAAGCATGTTACTGCAAACCAGTGTTGTGCAGTCCTGAATACTGCTGGAGGCAAAAGCAACAGTCCTGGTGTACCTCAGCAATGTCTCTGTGACATGGCTGCTTTTGTGCTACAACTTGGGTTGATGGAATGAAGAATGCACTTTTTGATCAGAGGTGTTATATTTTGGCAACTTGTCCCTTGATGTTCAAAATAGAATTTCCCCACTTCCAAAGTGCTGGAGGCTGCATATCTGGTGATAACTTCAGTAATGGAGAGACTTAGGAGGTTTGCAGTTCACTTCCTCTCCTTTCAGATCAGAAATCCGATATCGGCATGATGAAGGAATTTACCTTTGACTCTTTATTGACAAATAAGGATGTAAATGGCCATTTTACTCAGCTCACATGTGTGTGTGTAACTTTAGGTGCTAATGGTTTCTGTTAATTGAGGCTTACTCATAATAGTAATTTATTTTGGTTAGTCACTGATTTTAAAATTTTTCCAATGAAGATGACAGATGCTAATGTGACTGTAAGCCCACAGAGGGTCATAATTACTGTGTTTGATCTGGACTAGATACTTACTCAGTCTCTCAGTTTCTTTAATGTATTTCATAAGATCAAACTTCACACAGCACCTTTTTTTTTCTTGGTCCAGAGTCATGCCTGACTGACATTAAAAATTATATCTTACTGGTACAGAAAAAGTTCCATTTACTAGTGAGCTGAACACCTACTTTGTTCCTCTTATTATAAGGAGAGATTGCTGGTAAGCATAAAATTAGTTCTATCAGTTCTGTGTTTTTGTTTGTGAATGTATTTGAGCTTGTCATACCACCCCTCTGTTCTGCCTGTCCATTCAGTTCTTGTAGGTAGAGACACAGATCACAAGTCGTGCTCTCAAGTCTCACATATTTCATTTACCTTACCTGCCCAAAAAAGTGATGCAGAGGGGCAGAGTGGTGTGACCTGCACATATCTGCACAAAGATCTCCTCATTCCTCTGAGTTTGCTATGACCATGATACCATTGGGAAAACTGAATTGTAGCAGTACTGCACATTGTCACTGGGCAGAATCATGGTCCTATAGGGCAGTGAAAAAAACCACATCATCAAATGGATGGATGGTTAAAAATGGGACCTGTCATCCTTAATAATGTCAGTCATAACTTGAACTCAGTCCCTCTTCCAAACATGCAGAGCTATGCATGACATGAAGGATTCACATTTAGCTGGTGGCTGGCAACCGCAGTGTGCAGAGGCAGAGTGCTGTTATTGTTTTGTAGTAATGCAACTTTATTACAGAGCTGCTTAATGTTATGCAGAGAATTCGGATGGGAAAAAAATCACAGTGGATGGTAAAATTATGTCTACTGAGAAACTCTAATTATATCTCTTGCACATAATCTTAAAGCCTGTAGAAAAGACAGCTTCTGTGATCTTGTACCACTTGCCAGCACAAAATGTGAAGAACTTTGTCTCTCTTCTCTCCTTTCTCTATTTCATAGTGCTCCATAGGAAGGTGGAGTGTATTCTTTATAGAAAGACAGGGTATCACAAATTTATTCCTTACTGCCTATGATTGCAGTGGCTGGATCAATAAAAGCCAGTGCTCAACTTTGTACATACATGAGGTTACATATTAAAGAAAGTAGAAATCTGTGAATTCCTCAAACTCTGGTATATTTTCTAAAGCACTCCAAGAAGACCTCTTAAGACTTAGAAAAAATGCCAGTACATTCCCAACACTCTAAAGGCATTCTGGGACTTTGCATGAAAAAGACAAAGGTTTAAATTTCAGTTCTCAAGCTTGCTGTGGAGTTCAACTCAATTCATGTAGATGTTCAACTTATTAACTGAAAATGTGCATGAAGGGACAGAGTGTATCTTCATCAAATGTTGTGATGATGTAAAACTTTGAGAAGTTACTGATAGAACATAAAGCTTTATTGCCATTCAAAGGGACCTTGACAGGCTGGAGAGTTAAGGAGAAAGGAACCTAATGAAATTCAGCAAAGGCAGATACAGGGTCCTGCACCTGAAGAGAAATAACCCCATGTGCCCACACAGTCTGGGGGTAGACCTGCTGGAAAGCAGCTCTGTGAAAAAGGACCTGGTGGACAACAAGAGGTCTATCAGCCAGCAGTGTGTCCTTGTGGCCAAGAAGGCAAATGAGATCCTGGGGTGCATCAGGAAAAGCATTGTCAGCAGATCAAGGAGGATGATCCTGCTCCTTTATTCAGCCCTTGTGAGGCCACATCTGGAGAGCTGTGTCCAGTTTTGTGCTCCTCAGGACAAGAAAGACTAGGTTTCCTGGACAGAATTCAACAGAAGTCTGCAGAGATGTTTAGGGGAGAGGAGCTTATGAGTCTCATGAGGAAAGGCAGAGGGAGCTGGGCTTGTTTAACCTGAAGAAAGAGGATTGAGAAGGGATAATGTCAATGCATGTGAAAATATTAAGGGAGGAAGTCAAGAGGATTGGGCCAGACTCTTTTCAATGGTGTAAAAGGACAAGGGCCAATGAGCTTAAATTGTAACACAGGAAGTTCCATCTGACTATGAGGAAAAACTCTTTTGCCTTGAAAATGAAAAAAACACAAAAACAGTCTGCCTAGAGAGGTGGTACCTCTTCCTGAGCTATTTAAATCTGTCTGGATATGATCCTGTGAAACCTGTTCCAGGTGAACCTACTGCAGTGTGTGTGGGATTAGAGTAGATGGACTTCAGATGTCCCTTCCATTCTATAACTAAGATATAATGTAATGGAAGATGAAATAGTAGAGTAAGTGAAGTAAGAGATAATGTATGAGCTACAGATCAAGTAGACCTTAGGAAATTGTTTAATCATGATTAAAAAAAATAATTATTTGTCTTTGTTTTTGTTAAAGGCCTGTTAACCCCCCTACACACTCCACACCTCACCTGCTGAAAGATCAAAAGAAAATGCTTGGGATGACAGCAAGGCAAGACGGAGTTTTTTTTCTTTGCTTGTTTTCAGCACTGGACAGCAGAGTGAATGCTTAAAGCTAGATGTATGAAATTAAAATGGTCCAGGGCTTAAAATAAGGTAATAATTTTCTTAAACAGAAATTTTATGATAAAATTAAAATAATTTGCAATCATTATAAGAGTCATTTTCTAATAGCCTGTTGGTGACATCGATAGATAAAACCAGCCTTGTATCATAGTGTACTGCATATGTCAAATTTTGTGGGTGTAAAATGTCTTGTGTATCCTCCCATGTGATGACAGAACGTATGTGAAGTGTCCACATTGGGGCTGAAACTGAATAGGCCAAAGACTTGATAAAATGCTGATGATTTGTTCAAGTATAAAAAGCAAATCACAGCTTTACTCCAAAGAATAATCACAACTTAACTCCAAAGAATAAATTAAGAAACAACTCCATGTTTGAGACTCTAACTGATTTAGTGGAGATGGAAAAGTGGAGACAGACAGAGCAATGCACAAAATCTCAAAACAGGTGAATCTAAAAGCCCAAAATACTTGTAGAATTAAAAAAAAAAAAAAAATCAAAGCAGTCTTCTGCAATTAGGTGACCATCAGCACTACAGTGCACTGGTGATTCTAGCTGACAGTAGAGTCTACCTGACAGTAGAAGATTGACAGATGCTTTGTTTGCCTGCTGAGAAGTACAGCTGTATCTGGACCATTTGAAATACTGATGTGTTACCCAGAAATTATGCTGTTCTCAGTTAAATACTCCTCTCAATTTCTTTGGATAAGGAAGAAAATGTGCTTCACTTTGGAGTAAGAGCAAACTTTGCTGTTAACCACCAGGAAATCAAATCTGTATTCTTTATGAGAAGGACTCCCTGTCAGGCACTTTAACAGCTCAAAGTTAGCCATCATTTACAGGTCTCTGAGAAGTTTTCTTTCATCAGATGAAGACAAACTATAGTCTTACAATCATTCATATGAGCAGTGATGTGGCTGCTAACAATTTGGAAAAAAATATTAAAAGAAAGGGTCTCCTGCCCCCACTGATATTGAAGGCTGAGTGAAAGATGATACAGAAGCAGTGGAGTGTATGCTAAGAACTGTCTGAAGTATTGTAGAATTAAACTATACTCTATATGATGTATACTCTATACATCATTCCACTACTCCAATGGAAGAAGACATCTATGGACCTATTAAACATAGGCAAAACCACGTAGAGTAGGTTTCTAGCTCACTTCACAAACTTATTGTGGGTGTGTGGTTGGAATTCCTTTGTCTGAAAGGATCTCTTGATAGGAAAATGCAATATGAAGACATAATTCCTGAAGCCATGACTAGCACCCACTTGGAGTAAAAACCTAGAATGAGAGAAACACAGCGATTTTAATGAGAGAAGAAGCCTCACTATGTCTAAATTTACTTATTTGGGTGCCACTTAATACCTTTTTTGACTATTTAAATTGTCTTTCAAAATCTTTCACAAGCTTTATACTGGCAAGTGGAAAGACAAGGCCTTGATGCTAGTCACATGGCCTCTTGGGCCATGACACATTTTGTGACAAAATCTCCAGCTATGCTTTTCACTTAACATTGAAGAATTGTTTTCTCCATAATAAGTTATCTAGAATCAAGATTAATTCAGACAAAATTAAAACTAGACTGTTGTTTTATTCAGAGATATCTAGTCTGTTCTCTCCTTCCTCCCATCTGCAGGAAGGTAAGATAAGGTACAAGTACAGCTGAACACATTTCTTTTCTGATGACCTCTGACTCCTACAGACAATGTGCGAGGTGGGAGAATTCATCACCTCTCTTCTCATCCCTACTTGCCAGTTCAGCAGAGGGAGACTGATCATAACAGAATCCTTTTCCTCACTCATCTTGGATACAAAATGCTAGAAAACTTGATGTGGATATATTAGTTTCATAGTGACTACAGAAGATAGTACTCCAGCCATTTAAGAGATGAATGCTTTCTCAAAGGGCCCTGTATGTTCCCTCTGTAGTTAACTAAGAGTAAGATGTGTTTTCAAAGGATGATTCATTGAATCATAGAATGATAAGTTTGTGTTGGAAGGGACCTTTTAAGGTCATCTAGTTCCAACCCCCATCACAGGCTGGGAGACCTTTTGCTGGACCAGATATCTCAAAACCCTTTTCAACCTAGTTTTGAACATTCCTAGGAATGGGACATCCATAACTTCTCTGGGCAGCTCGTTCTCAGGTTTGCACCACCCTCACAGTAAAGAATTACTTCCTTATATCTAGCGTAAATCTACCCTTTTTCAGTTTAAAGCCATTTTACCTCGTCCTATCTCTACATGGCACTGTACAAAGTCCTTCCCTAGATCTCTTGTAGGCTTCCTAATGGAAAGGACAATAAGCTCTGGCTCCTGGGGTCTTGATCTCTCCATACTGAACAGGTCCAGCTCTCTTAGCCTCTTCACAAGAGAGGTGCTCCAGCTTTTTGTTTATCTTTCTTGATCTCCTTTGGACTTTGTCCAACTTAATCCATGTCCTTCCTGTGCGGAGGACCCAGAGCTGGATGCAGGACTCCAGGCAGGGTCCCACCAGACAAGAGTAGAGAGGCATCATAATCTCCCTTGACCTGCTGGCCATGCTTCTTTGGATGCAGCCCAAGACATGACTGGTTGTCTGGGCTGCCAGTACACATTACTGGCTTGTGTTGTGCTTTTCGTCAACCAAAACCCCCAAGCTCTTTTCTTCAGGGTTGCTCTCAATCCATAATCAAAAATTAAGTATGTAGAATAGAGATGGGATGAACCCTCTAGAGGAACAATGTTCTCTGCACTGTCTGTTCAAATAACATAGATGATGACAGTCTCAGACTAGAGGCCTCAATTTTGCAAGCCTGCAGTTAGGTGAGGTGAACCCTATCTAAACTTAAAATTCCAACCACACAGTATACAGAGTAGCACTTTAAATGCTAAATACGGCTGAGTTAAACATGTATGCCTATTGAAATATGCTGGAAGATGTCCATAAAGAAATTTTGGAATTACCAATCTACCTAGTGGAAGCTGAAAAAAATTGTCTCCAGTAATCAGATAGGTTCAGGCTGGGTTGTTTCCTTTTTTTTTTTTTCTCTGCAGTGGGTAATTTACTTGAATAGCCCAAAAACTCTGGTCATGTTTTTCCTGTTCAGACATGATCACTTTAATCCTTTTAATTTCTTTTAAGGAAGAACATTAGTTTCAGACATGATCACTTTAATCCTTTAAATTTCTTTTGAGGAAGAACATTAGTGCTTTCTGATTTTCAATGCAACTGTTGTTTTGACTAATAATTTAATTGTTTAAACACCTAAAAAATGTAAAAACTGCCTCTAAGCTAGGCTTTATTTAATGAATGGCAAGAATAAAGCTTCTGCAGTATATATAAGAGAATAAGCTTAATTGTGGTGAGATCACAAATTTCGTTGTCCACCTCAGAAATCTAGCCATTGTTTTCCATGGAACAAATCCCGCCATCTATACTCAAAATTTAATCAGGAGAAAAGACACAATAACACTAAGAGCGACTTCTGGCAGAGCCCTTCATAACCTGAAGCTGTTTTGCTTTCCTGGCAGTATTGTGCTCCATTTTGCTTGACATGATGATAAAGCTCAGCAAAAGGCAGTGCTGTCGATCCTAAGGAAAGACGACCCACATCCCTGTCTGCCCACTCTCAGAAATGTGATGAGAAGGCTTCACTCATTGCCTTTACCTCTCTTTTAAGAAGGATAGCTGCAGGAGAGAGGGGTTTTTAAATTTTTTTAATGTTATGCTTTATCTCCGTGCCTTTAGGTAAAAAGGTGGGGTTTTTTTTGTTTGCTTGGTTTGGTTTGGTTTGGTTTTTTAATTTTTAATTTAATCTTCTAAAAGCCCCTGCCCATTTCTTTTCAGGTGACATTGTCCTCTTCTTCCACAAAACCTTACTCTGTTTTATCTTCCCTTCCTACCCATATTTCTTCTTCTCTGCATCAATCTCTTGCCACATTGACAGTCTTCTTGTTTCCTTTAATTGAACTTTGATGGTGTTGAAATAAAGAAAATATCACTGTGTTGGTGTACTGCTGTGCACTACTTTGGATAAAAATACACTTTTTCTTTCTGCTATTCAATGCTTCTCTTATTTTAGTGCTCAGTGCTGTCATCTCTTTACTTGCTTTCTCCAACTTGCGTCTCAGCAGAAAGCAGGAAAGGCAGTCAGATTTTAGCTCAGGATGACCACTCAAATACATAGCAATAATGAAAGCTTAGTTTCATAATATGGACTATTTTGTTCTTTTTCTCAGAATCAGAGGTGCTGAGAATTGCAGAGCAGGAGCCATTCTTCTCCCTGACTTGCTGCAAGCTGCAGTTTGTTGGGCTTTTATGTTACTCTGTGACTCCACATGAGTAGTTCATGATAAAGGAAGTGATTCAGTGCCCCAAAGTCCTATTATCAAGAATGTACAACCTGTTAAGTGTGTGCCTGCTCCTGGATGAAGATAGTGAAGTTGTTAAAAAAACTCTAACAAAATAATCCTGTCTATGTTTTACTTAAAAGCATGGGAGATAATGTGAGTGGCATGCTTTGCTTGGGTTGCAAGCTGTAAAACAAACACTATCTTCTGCTTTATTGCATGATTTATTTTATTTTTATCTGCTTAAAAAAATACTTGTTAGGGATGAGCTGCAGGAGAATGACTTTTGGACAGCAATGGGGTGAAATGAGCACACAATGAAGGGTGACCTTTCAAAGAGGGATTATCTATAAATAGCAATGGTTATCCCTCACAGCCTTCTGACATAAGCCTGCTGGGAGTATGAAAAAGGAGACCCTTTCCACCAGTTCCTCCAACATGATCTTAGATTGGCACATGATATGTTTTGGCCATGAATAGCTGAAGAGAATTTGCAAAGGGATCAAGCAAAAAGCCTTAGCAGCTGTCTGGCTGTCGATATTCCCCTGGGTTTAAAAATTAGCTCAGAGCTTCCTTCTCTTTGCCCATGAACAATGACACACACTTTACTAGAAAAGTATATTAAGATTTTATGTTTGAAATATGTCATTTTGGAAGCTCATCTATTAAAAAAAATAACTTCAGCAGTTTTTAAAATTAACCAAGCAGTGTCAGCAGAGTTTATTCAAACAACAAAGGGCTTTAGGATCAGACTGCAGTTCTTAACTACTGTTTTAACTTCTGCTCTGCATCATGGATCCATCAAATACTTTATTTGGAATGAGGAAGAATTGGTATTCCTGGCCATTTACTATTTTAAAAGTGAAAGAGGTGAGTGAATTATCAGAAAAAAATAATAGGCTACTCTATTTGTGATTCATGTCCTTTGCTTATTTGTTGTGTGATATTGTCATAAAATAGTATTTCAGAGATTCTATTTTTGAAGCTTTCATAGGAAGGATAATCTGCAAAGGGACAGTGCATGTAAGATGGTAGTTTTAAATAGTCAGATGTGATCAGTGTCTGAACACTTGTGTGTTTGTTGCATGCTTGTGTTTTAAGGTGTGTCCTGTGTGCAGCCAGATATCACCAGCAGCCCTTCCACAAAAGGTAGAGTTACACTTTTTTCCTAACTCCTGTGGCCTCATGTATTCAGGATAACTCTTCTGACAGAAACAAAGTCAAACTGTTTGATTATTGTTAGATGCATATTGAATGATTACTGTGTTTATCATTACTGCTATAAAAATGAGTATTAATGACCAGGATCTATACAAAAGATTGAACTCATGCACCACATACTGTTGGTAAACATAGTAAAAGACAGTCTTTGTTGGAAGGCATTTACAACCTAAATAGACTCACAGGCAAGAGGTGTTATTATCTCCTCTCCACAGATGGTGACCAAGATAAACTGACTGATCTGCCAAGGGATGGAGGCGAATATGAGGGGGCAGGGAGGCAGCCAGTGCTGAAGCTGGGTTACCGGTCTGTCCTGACTGTGACCACTCTTCCTCCTTGCACCCGCAGCAGGCTGAATAGCTGATGGGCTTCCCTCTGCTTGCAGGCATGCAGACAGGCATGACAAGCAGCTTCCTCCCCAGCTCCTCCAGGCACAGTTCGGCCCTCATAGTTGACTTCTGCCAACTGGTGCGAGGTTCCTGTATACCCAGGAAGTATTTATAAATGGTTGGCTTCACAAAGGAGATTTTTTGATTCTGTCTTGCAGATGTTATTTTAATGCACATTTGACAGTTGATTCTCTGCTTTAACATCATGTTCTGGAAGCTGTTCACTTTGGATGTTTACAGCTGTTCTTAGGCTTAATAGCAGTGCTTCATTCAAACCTTTCCACAGTCCAGGATTCCCCCCTGTATTTATCATGGGGAAATGCTGCCTTTAAAAAAATTAAGATTCTTGCAGATGAGTTAGTGAAAGGCATTATATAATATTATGCAGGCACTTGAAACAGACTCTGTGACCCAGAAGATAGCTTCCAGTCCTGTGTTACTGCTGCCTATGAGACAATTATTATTTTCAGTGTAACACCACTGAGCAATGCAAGCTTTCTTTTGGCATGAAAATCCCCTGAATGGAGACAGGAAGCAGATCACTCTTTTGCCATTGCTATAATGTAGTTATACTCAAATGCAACTCCAGTCCAGGATCAGTGTTCTATTTTGACCTCTCCTACAATGACAGGTATAGAAAATGATTCCTGACCTGAACTGCCAAGACAATAGAAAATGTTAGCAGCTACTAACTGACAATTTATGTCTCCTGGTTGTCCTTCCAGCATAAATTTGAGGGTGGGTTTATCATGCAGTTATGTTGCTGCTCCACTCTAACTGGCTGGTTAGTTTTCAAATGTGATTTATAATGTGAATCTTGTTTCCATGTTGGAATGCTTCCACATTACTGCATGAAATTTGAATGTGTTGAAATAATGGGAATACAGTGGTGATGGTGGCTGGGAGGCAGGGATTATATGAAAGCTTTCAGGATGCTCCTAGCAGTGTGCTGCATTAGCCAAGGGATTTTTTACGGGCACAGAGGCACAAAGTAACCCCTCTAATCCCTTTCTCACTGGCTTATAGACTCTGAAGAAGCTTAATAATTACAGGGGAATGCAGTCAAAGTGTTTTTAAGGACATATGTGCAGAGGCTTATTTTAGTCATTTCCTAACAGCAAATGCACTGGCGGATTCTCAAGGAGAATTCTGGGCACAAATTTTCCCTTCTCTCAACTCCCCAACAAAAAGATGATTTACGCTTATATCAAAAAGAGGCTTAACCAGTGTGGAGCTGAAAGAATATTTCCCAGCCTGTAGGATTATGGTTTTTCCACAGCCACACCGCTCACCCTCTCCTTCTGGTGAAATACAAAGTGTATCCCTGTTCTGCTGAGCCTCCCAGATGGGCTTTTTTTCGATGAAAAGGCCAACAGAAAGCCTGCACGTTCCCTTTAAAATATTATCCCATCCTTCTGGACTATTTCACCTTCTCTGAAATCACTGGTTCAGCTGATGGTGACTCTGCTGCTTATGTATCGCTATCGGTAAGTATGTCCCTAACTACGTACTAAATATATGCATAAGAGGGAGGTGTCCAAGAACTGTTTGTGTGCTAAGCTTTTAGTTTCACAGCTATGTCATTTCTGAAGGAATCTGTGCCTGCAAGAGAAAGATACGGTGGATACTCTCTCACTCCAGAGAGTTTCTGTGATTTTTTTTTTCTCCGAGAATCTTTCCTAATACAAAAATTATGGCACGGATTATCCCTCATTCTCCTTCAAATATAACCTCCTAGGAAATCTGGGCACAAAACCCAACAGTAACTCAAAAAGTTTTTTGAGCATTAATGGTAGTGGAAAATAGGAAATGTATACTTGTTTCATGGTGCATGCTAATGCAGTACTTGGTATCCCACTATTGCTTGGAATATAAACTGCAACAAAAACAAGTTATACCTTATTACTGCATTGCTAACTAGAAATGGCCTGTTTTCGCAGGTTTGCATCAAAGATGAAAGTTAGTTCATGTATCTGCCATGTCTGTAAAACAATCCCAAGGCCTATAAATTAATATTAAAAATATATGAGGTAAGAATTAACCTCATCTGTCTTGAACTCTTCTTTTAAAATTGCACTATTCTGCCTGCACCTTAACAAAAGTCTTGATTCTTTTCTGCTAGGGATGCTAGGAACAGATTGATCCTGTTAGGATTGAAAATTAACTGTAGTTTGAACCCTTAGCATTTGCTATGCTTGATCCAGTTTACTGTATGTTAAATTTCGAGATGAAGCAATATAAACTAATTCACAGTCTGCTTTTCCTTTTTGGGTATTAAAACCTGGGTCACTTTCTGAAGAGAGGATGTTTGATGAAGTGACATGAACCTGACTTTTCTTTCCTGTGGCCTCAAACATTTTTCCCCAAAGGAAACCAGCTCTTGTTTCACACACTGCTTTCCCACCAAAGGCAAGGCTATATAGTTCAAGTGGTCTAATCAATTTAGATTTGAGCTGACTCAGCAAGTGTCTGTTTTCAGAGTTGGAATCTAGATACCAAGATAATAATAATAGTAATAATAATAATAATAATAATAGTAATAATAATAATAGTTATTGTTATTGTTATTGTTATTATTACTATTATTTAGCAATGAGCACATGGGTTCATGCACAGACCCTTATTGACTCCTCATGAGTGTGGGTGCTACTGACCCACTGGCACCCTCTCCTGCTGCTTTCTCTTGCTTTTCAAAAGACATGCCAGGGACCTTGACAGCAACAGGAGAGAGCTTCTTCTTCCGATGGGCAGATGGGAAGGTCTCCTTCCCTATGTGATGGCTATCTCTCAAACAGAGCTTTAAGGCTAAGTCTTTACACACCCACAGCATCTTCCAAATTTTTTTTTGGATAGCACACAATAACCTTATGATATTTGAGATGGGCAGGTCTGTGCCAGTCCAATTAACACATCCCAGCTCATGATGATACAAGGTCCTACAGACTCTTAAAATGTACCATCTAAAAATTACTGACTGAAAAATATTTCACTCATAACTAGTTATGTAGATTTCTGTGGAATAACTTTGTGTGAGCACAAGGGGAATAATCCAGCCTTTCACATTTTTAATTGGAGTTACCTGTTAAAAAAAAAAAAAGAAAAAGAAAAAAGTGGGGCATTTGGATCTTAGATGCCATTACCCCAAGGTGCTGGACATAATCTGGTTTTATTCTCTTTGAATGTTTCTAGGAAAAGCTGCTTCCTGAATAGAAGAAACATGAAAGATCAGGAAAGTGACTAACAGCATGGGAACCTTAATGACGCCTATCAAGTGCAATAACTGAGAACACCACGGATTGTGGCAGGGATAACAAAATGGGCTGTTTAGCACAATAACTGCCAGCTATTGTTTTTCAGGCAAATGACTGAGATTTGGGATGATTAGTCTATAACCAGAGGAGAGCAAAAACACTATTCAGGATGAGAAAGGGATTGTGAAAAACAAGAAATAAAACCCTCAGACAAACTTCCTATAGACATGAATTTCACCCCCAAATAAGTAAGTTCTCAAATTTCCTCATCATATATGCCAATTAGAGTCAGCACATTTATACTGAGTTAAATATATTATTTTATATATATGTAATTGTTTGATCACAAGTTAGCTCTCTTTGGCACAAAAACGTTTTCTTTTGCTGCTTGCATATGCCTTCAGCCCTACTCTCTACACCTGCATGCTGTTCCATTGTCTTTATTGGTAAAAGGACTGGAGGAGTTATTTCATGAGGATATGTAAACATTTGCAGTAGAAAATCACCACTGATGACAACCCATCATACTGAAATAAATGTCATCCATAAACTCATCCATTCCTGTGGTGTCTGTCTGCTCCAGCAGAGACCTCATGTTACAGTAGGAAAACAGTATAAAAGGCAACATGGCATTAAAATATTGATGGAACTATGTTAATAGGAAGGGAAATGCATATTTAATAAGTGCCTAGATTCCTTTCATGTTTACATGTGACACCAGATAACTCAGGCTAATCAGAGTGAGGTTGGATCAGTCCTTGTGAGGGAAAGGCTCCAGACAATACATGGGGATATCCTGTTGTAGCTGTCTTAAATGTGTTTTTGGTGTCTTGACCAGAGGCAAGGAGCAGGGCAATACATGTCTTGAATCCAGGTTCCTGCTGGGGACACAGTGCAGGCAGCTCCCCTCATGTGGTGTCTCAGAAACCCATTTCCTCCATGACTAGGGAAGCACGGGTTTTTAGATGCTGCTGTTGCCACTCTCTGTGGGCCCATAGGAAGGCTGGAAGACATACTTCTCATTGTGGTTGGTCACCTGAAAGCCAGGAGGTGGCAGGACTCCTGATCCACCACCTCAAGGAAGTCCCTGTCTGCCCAGAGAGAGCCTCTGAAGGGGTAAGACAAAAAGCTCACTGTGCCCTGAGCACCCCTTCACAGAGAAAGGTCAAGAACAACATAACACAGGCTATTAATGGCAATGAGCTGAAAAGGCTTTGGCCTCTGTGTCATGGAACCATGCTTATTACTTCGATGCACTTTATAACCTGCAATTCCACCTTGGGCTGTGCTGGGCCTGAACACAGGGGACAGTATAACTGTGTGTAAATGAGTGTGCACACCCCTGTGCTCTGGCTTCTCAAATGTGTGAACTGTGGGCAGCTGTTTGGTTTTACAGACCGGACACACACACACCTTTCAAATAAATGCTCATAGATTCAAAAAGTTTAGCCTTTGAATTGCAAAATTGTTATTTGTGTCAAAGTATATAAGAAGCCCCATGGGTGCCAATATATGTGTGGGTATGTGTATTTAGGTGCTTGCTCCTTTATTTGTCTAAAAATTATTTATGACACTTACCAAGCCTGTACATTTTTTGTTAACATCATCTCTTTAGCTTTCATACCCAATGTACTTGGTATATGTAATAAAATTTACTTAATTGTCACAATGAAGGAAACTTTCTATGCTTGAATTCTGATAAAACAAAGTAATGGCGTAGTAGAATAGTACTTGGAAACAGTGAAAAAGCTTTTTATGAATGTCATCTACTGGTGACTATGGTGAGTTGTATAGCACTTTTTAGTCTTTATCATAGCAATATTATCTCCATTTTTTTCATTGGAGAGTGTATGTTTCCAGTTAGTGGTGAGAAAAAATCCCTGGTTAATGAGAAAAAATTACCTCAGTTAAAGGAAAGGCATATTTTCATGGAACCCACACAAAGCTGAAACACACTAGGCAATTATTTGTAGTACATTACATCCTAGGCAAGGCAGACTTGCAAAGCATTATTAGTTACACACATTGAGCCAGAGTGATGCTTTTGTTGTAAACTTACTCCATGTTCTGGCACACTGTTACACCACAAATATCTGAGGACCATTATGCTATCAGAGAGTTCCCTGGAGATGTATTTGTTGATAATGTTGGTTATAAAGAACTTTGGAGAAAGATAGAAATATCACTGTCAGGCCAACTTTTTCATATATTGCAAATTTGCCATTTATAGACTCACTAAACTTGGGTTTGATCTGTTACACAGCTGGTTGTTAGTTTATAAAATATTAATAGGAGAAAGAATCTTTCTTTGTCATAGAAATGCTGGAAAGTAACATGGCATCAAGAAAAAAATGGAATCCAAATCTGAAGAGGGGGAAATTTTTTAGCTCCACCTCTTACAGGATATTCAGGAAGAATTGAGAAAAGTCTATTAGAATTGAAAGTGCAGGGCTTTTGAGGAATCAAGTTACTCAGCCAGTAATGCTTGGTTCAGAGCCTTTTCTGAAGTGAAGACAGCACTTTATAGTGATATTTAGCATGTAGTGGAAACAGACAAACAGCCACTAAAAAGGAGCCCACAGCAACATTTCAGCTATCTATTTGGCATATTGAGATGTACAGAAGCAACAAAGCAGCCTATACAAAACACTTCCAAATGAGTTGGAATGGTAAATATACATACAGTTGGGAGTATTCAATGCTAAATACACACTGAAGTTGGGAGAACTGTAGAGCAACCACACACCATTACATGAAAAATGCCCTCTTTCCATTGAGTAAACAGCCTCAATGAAAAAAAAAAAATCTACATTCCTCCCTTGGACTTCTACTGTTTTATATCCTGGACCAGGCTGCCTCTAGTGGATGGGGCGAGGGTGACAACACCTTTGGGGGAGGCCTGATGACTCCACTGGACATCATTTGGGCGTACTACACCTGCAGCCTATGCTGCCAGCCTTTTCTTGGGAGGCAAAGATAAATCAGAACAGTGGTTGCAGGGACAGTAGACCTGGCAGATGTCCCTACCCTGCAGTTGTATAGACATTCCCAGAAAGGAGCTGAGGTGTCTTTTGCCTGGGTTTCCTTTGCAAGGCAAGGCCAAAAGTCGGAAGTCTTCCTCCTATTCTTCCCTCTTCTTCTATAATCTTATTGCAAAGATGTGGTCCCTCACAAGGTCAAAGGGGCATGAGGAGTCTCTAGGGGGACCAGGTGTGTACACAGAGGGGCCTGTCTATGTGTTCATCATGAGAAAGACTGGCTCAAGTGGGGGTTGAGCTGGCTGCATCTGGTTGTACACACTAACCTTCCTGAATTGCAAGTATTGAACAGTATTTTACCCACTGGAGCTCCAGATCAGAATAATTAGGGAATTAAAATGGATTTTCTGTTAGGCAAGACATTGCTGCGGCTAGTTTTAGAAGTTTGGGTTGTTTTTTTTTTTTTCTCCTTAATAAAAATCCAAAGCAGAAACCAAAAACCAAAAACCAAAAAAAAAAAAAAAAAAAAAAAAAAAATCCCTTCAAGACAGCTGTCTTGTGAGGGATCTGTATTCAATATTAGAAAGCTACACAGCTGTGCAGTCTGGATGCTATCATAAAAATTAAATAGCAAAGACATGGCATTGCTGGAATATAACCCACTTTGTAAGTGTGCTGGATGCTTGGAATGTGCATATCACACAATAAATATGCTGTTCTTGTCTTCAAAGCAAGAGCACCAATAGGCCTGTGGAGCTGATGTAATGAGATTCAGGCTCCCCTCAACAGCTGAAATATTCAGTTCAGCAAATGGATATTTCAAATGTAAATATTTATATGGGCCAAGGGCTCTTTGTTGCTTGCTATTTTGACATTTTCAAATCCCTCAGCTTTACTTTTGTTACAAAGATGGTCTATTTGCTGATGAGAAGAACAAAGGTCAATGACAAGTTATGCAGAAATGGTGTTATTATCACAGCAAAATATAATTTCTCCCAGTCCACTAAGCTTTAATTCCATATGCTTCAACATGATAGCCTATACCTTAATAGAAGTAATGCAGATTGTTATGAAAAAGTACAATAATAAAATAAAAAAGCAACTAATTTGAGGTAATTATTAGATAGAATTAATGGTTCATCAGGAAAAAACATTAATTCCATTTGGCTTTCACAACAGAACCATTCCTCAGTGGCTCTTAATAGCCACTTGGTACATTTTGCTGGACTGGTACTTACCCTCAATACCACAGTTATAGCAATTCTTCACTCATTTAACAGTGGGCTAACTTTTTTGTTTTCTCCAAATTTAGAGACTTAAGGGATGCTTAGGAAACTTATGTTTTAGCTAAAATTATTGCTATTATTTATTCTCTAGAGCTTTAAAATTAATATTACAGTCCTAATGTTACCTATATAAGCAATTCTCTTCCTTTCTGTAGCTAGGTGTGGCTGTCACTGTTTTTTTTTTCCCTTTTCTGTCTCCTCAAACCTTCCCTGCTTTTTCTCCTTGCTATGCTTTCTGCTATTCTCTCCTTTCCCTTCCAGTTTTTGGGTACTCTGCTGCCCCAAACAATGTGTACAACCAATTTACTCTTTTCTGCCATTTTTCTGAGCTTTTGCTAGCTCTTTCTCAGTCTGATTCCGCCGACTCAGCTCCTCAAGTAAAGTTTATTAGTTTAGGCCTCTCCCCACTCAGTGATTAGTCTGTTTATTCTTATTGCCATTTTATTGCAACAGTGGGAACTGTTGAATTAGATATAACTGCTTCTTGGAAACTTGAAACAAAGATCAAATGTTTACCAAACCACTCTTTGGCAGATAGACAAATTTAAATTCATATTGTTGAACTTCTTCCATAAATTGCTTTCTATGAAAACAGAATACCAATTGTTTTTCTGAGGAACATAAACACCTGGAGAATAAATTCTTCCAAGATCATCAAAGAACATGTAGGGTGTTATGGCCTTACTGCTACCTGCCCAGATGAGATAGATCAAGTTCTGAGGATATTTATTTTAGTCCACTTAAATATTTAGGTTTTAAGCCTTGTTGACTGCTTACTGCTGCTTTTGATAAAGGATGTGTTGAGGCATCATTATTTGTATTTGGTTGCATTCACTACCCAATTCAGAAATTAGGAGTTAAACTTTCAGCGAGTCTAATTATGATTCAGATCTGGAACTGTATTTGACTTTCAAACCAAAGAAGGGTAAGACTCTTCCTTGCAGGATTCCTTCCTCCAGTCTCCAATATCCTGTGTGCACAGACCTCTCCTCATTTCCTTTGCTCATCACCAAATTCTCATTCCTGGCATGAGAATCTCCAGTCTTTATTATTCTTTAAAAACTTAGGAACATTCTCTTCTTAAGCAAAAACTGACCTACCTTAATTGCCAGGGAAAGGAAGTTTCAAAGATATAGCTGTAGAGTCAGGCTGCTATGCAAGTATGTATGAGGTCAGGAGCATGTAGATGTCCTAGAACATCTGACATTTTTGAACTGTGAATACATGTACTGTAGGGTAATGAGTGTAATACAGAACTCTGGTGTAATCACGGAACTCCAGCTAACCTCTTAAAAGAGGAAGACATAGATAAACAGCATCAGTTTTCCTTTAGTCTCTCCAATTTTCCTCAGTTTTCAGATTATGAAAATTTATGTCTTAGCATTTGGACCACGACTAACAAATGCCTTTTTTTAAATGCAGGTAACTGATTTTCCACATGGGGTCAATTATATATTATGTTAATATCTTACAATCCTCTCAGGTCACAGCTTGTGTGTATCCTCTGATAGGAATGGATTGGGAGAGATGTGCTGGTGTGTTTGTGAGAGTAGTTCTCTGGCCATTAAGTGCATCATTGTTCAGTTAATTAAAAATTTCACTTGCCCACCCTCCCTTGCCAAAGACAAAGTAAGCTTTGACAGCTGTGATCTCACCAGAGAGCTCCTTAAAAATATTCTTTCCAGGTCAATAAAAGCTCATGGAGAATCTTCATTTTGTGTGTGCTTTCATAAATTTTCCTATATGTGTATATACACATCCATTCTATCTTGTCAGGTGTCCTGAAGGAAATGTTCACTGACAATTTTTACCCAATCAGAAGTAATGAAAGTCTTGACTTTGTAATGACTTCACTATCTTTTACCAGTTTTTTTGAGCTGACCACATTCACAAAGTTCAGAAGCTGGTAATTTTTTGTCATGTCCTAGAGTATAAGCACAAAGATCTTGAGTTATTATCTTAAGTTCACTAATGTATCATTGGAATCCTTTTAGGCACCACCAAGTTCAAGTATCTTTTGGAATATTTGGCTTAAGTAGCACTTTGCTGTCAGATATTTTGTAGTTTATCCCCAGTATCAAATTATCATATGTTTTTTCAGTGATTTTTTCCCTTTGAGTTAGTGCACTAATTATGTCCTGTGTCACTCAGCCCTGATGAGACACAGCTGGAGTGTTTGGTCCCCACATCAAGAGACACATTGAAATAGTGGCCTGAGTCCAGTGAAGGGTCACAAAGATGGTTGTGGGATTGGGGCATCTTTCATAGGAGAAAAGCCAGAGAGTCAGGACAGCTCTGCCTGGAGAAGATAAGGCCCAGTGGGATCTTGTGAATTTGTATTATATACCTGAAGGATGGAATAAAGAAGATGGAACAAAGCTCTTCTGAGTTCTGTTCAAGGAATTGAAAAGAGACAGCGGGCACAGATTATTACTTAAAATAAGAAAATACTTTTTTACCATAAGGGTGATTGAACAACAGGACCAGTTTGCCCAGAAAGGTTGTGGTGGATCCTTGGGGGTCTTCAAGGCCTAAATGGACACAGACCTGAGCATCCTATTGTGGTTCACTTTGCTTTGAGCAGAGGCCAGAGTTAGGTGATTCCCCAGATGCCTCTGTCAAACTCAACCATTTTGTGGTTCTGAGATTCTCCATCACACTCCTATAAGATTCTAACTTTTTTCCCCTCATTTTGCAGGCCTTCATGGTCTGCTTTTTCATTGCATGCTGGTATGATTTGTTTTGTCATAGTCACATCCTGAGAACAGTTTGCTAAGTGATTTCATTTCTTTTACATCTGTTAATGCTCTTATATAAAACTTAAATTCTTTTTGATAAAGCTTCCTGGTGATTTTATTTTTTTTTTGACTGAATGTAACTCATTATTCTAGAACTACTTGCTCAGTGCAATCTTTTGACTTCTGAATGATATTTCCTTTTGTTTGTATGCGTTGCCTGGCTAGGTTTTATGATATGCTGTGCCTGGACATTTGTATACATAGAGATATCAAAGCTTTACTCTGTCTTAGGTCCTGCAGTCTCACAAGAGTTTCCAAACAAACTCTTCAAAAAACACTTTCAGCACATTTGGATAGGAGAAAATAACCCTGTATTACTATTTCTACATAAATAAACCACACCCCTGTATCTGTACTAACTTTCATTCATATAAGGAAGTCAGAGATTTGTCACTGTGCCTCAGTTTATCCCCTCAGCAGTTTCATTGTCCTCTAGACTGTCAACCGTCCCTGCTTTTCAGTACCAGGGAAGCTCTTCTCAAAATACTTTAGTCAATGCTATTGATCACGTATGAAGTAATTTCCACAATGCAGTCCTTCAGAAATAGGATTAAAAACTAGGTTTGTCTCATCCTTGCAAAAACATATTTCACAAAGATGACCAGCATAACAATATTTCATCTTCTGATCCCCGTCTCTCTTCCACTCTTTTTCTTTTTTTTTGTTTTTTTTTTTTTTTTGGAGGGTGGGTGGGGATTGGACGGAAATGGATACATATGTACTGCATGTCTTTTTTGTGCTACAGATGCTGCTGAAAATGTGGGGGTTTCTTCATTTTATTCCTTAATGTAAGTTGACAACTGAGCAAAATGAAGAGGAAGAGCTCTTCTGAGCTGTGGAAGCTGATAATAACCTTGCTCTGCACAGGGCTCTCTGTAGCCCCAGTGTTGTGAGAAGTGTGCTTGATTACAGTGTGTAAGCCCAGCTCGGTGTGAGAGTTCTGCTTCATTAGGAAAATAGAGCTGCAGTGCTTTTGCTGATCTTATTTCCATCTCCATTTTTTCCCCTCTCATGTAAAGTTAAACTACCTTTATGCTCAAGTACCTGCCAATCTGCTGTCCCTGGAGAGCTTTAGAGGTAAATGCATGGAGACAAACAATTTGTAAAATACTTGTAAAAATAGGTAGGGTGAGGAGAGGATAACCTGGAGGACCAGTAGATTCTTTCCATAAAATAAAAATGTTTTGATAGGATTTCTCCTGGGAAATAATGGTGCTTATCATTTGAGTGGGTTTGTTTCTTCAATCCCTGGAGAAAAGAATCCCAATTGAACAAAAAAACCAATGTCTATCCCACAGGGAAAGAGGTGTGATCTGGAATAGGAAGTGACTGAGTACAGTGATGATGATCAGAGGCCTTTTAATTTAGAAAAATGGGTACATTTTGGCTCAACAGCCTGGCTCCAGCTAGGTGCAGAGAGAACCACAGCACTCCAAAAACACTCTTTTAAAGTAAGTAGGGATTTGGGACATGAATGAGACTTAGCTGAAAGGATTGTTTCACAACAGAGTGATACATGATTTTTTCTGTCAGTGACCAAACATATAAGTTATAATTGTGTGGATTTCTGATTTGTCAGCATTTCAGAGCACATATAATGACAATTGAAAGGTATCTCCTCTCAGCCCTGGCGTTGTTCTTCAGTATTTTGCAGTGAGCATGCAGCCTTGTGAGCAAAGTAGAGAATTCAACTTGGACAGGAAAATTACTCATGCACTTTTAGACATAACTGCAGGTTTGCAATTATTTATTCTTTCATGGACTCAGTGTTCAATCCTTGATGAGTTTGTGAGTGTAGCTCCACTGGCATCAAAGGGATGGTGCAAATTTAGGGATAATTAGGCCGTATGTACACCCTGTGGTAGAGCAAGGAGATCCATGAGCTAGGACAGTGGTGGGACTAGCGCACACTTAGTACAGTGCAGTCAGCAGCAACTAGCTTGGGGTGGAAGGCAGATAATGTCCTCCTGAGATAATCTCACTTCCAGCAAATTCAAGCACAGATGGCAAGTGAGGGTGGGAAGTAGGAGGAGTGAGTATCTCCCTTCAGGTAATGTCACTCTTATGCTCAGTTATAAGACATGTTTTTGATGGCTGTGGAGTCCTCATGGGGTCAGGGCAGGATACCACCATGGCTGTCACAGATCCAGCTTGGCTGGCATGCTACTACTAGTGTAGAAACTCCGTTAACTTTTCAGATCTCATGTCTATGTTACACAGACTATGCAGCAAACTTGTTGTTCCACTTTCCTCAGCCATATGTGTCTTCAGCTGATATTCTAAATGGCACAGTTCACAGTAATTTTCTGGATGGTTTTAAAATCTGTAGGTATGAAAACCTGAGTCTAATTATTTCCTCATTTATACCACTAACTTTACAGAAGCTCCTCATAGCTATATGTGCCAAAGTAAAAAATCTGAACGCGAGAAAGCATGGACTATTAATATGACCATTTATTCCACTCTTAAGTCTTCCTTATACTGATGGGATTGCTTTGAATTTGTTAGTACTGTGCTGCAGCATTATTACGCATGATAGAAATAATGAAAGGTTAACAGCTGTAACAGAGTAACAGTTATTGCTCTGCCAGTCACCTATGTTCCTTCTGGTTACCTGCACTTTCATGGAGCAATGCTGGTCCTCCCCAATCTGATGCATTTCCCATGCCTGCATACTCAGTAGTTTTCTCATTTTTGATGAAAAAAAAGATTCACCACATCAAACCTATTCATAAAGTGACTCCAAATTGCATAATTCTGCTTAAATGAAGTTGCTTAAATGAAGTCACCAGGGAAGGAAAAAAAATGGTCCATGTTAATAAAACAGTGAGGCAGTATTACTGGAAATTAGAGAAAACAAACAAAAACTCTCATTACAAATAAACTTCTAACCTACTTTTAAGCATTGCACAAAGAAAAATAGCTTTCTTTTTTTCCATAAGTGACTAAGGTTTAAAATAAGATCTTTCCTATTATGCTGCTCATGACCTCCTTAGATCTTGTCTCAGCCATAGTGCATCGAATAGAGTATTACAGAGTTGGCTCCCAAGGGGCACTTGAGTGTTAGTTACCTTTTAAATTAACTAAACCTTTTGGAAAGATTAAACCATTCCTATGTTATTGTGTTTCATTTGGTCATTTTATTGTTTTAGTTAGCATTTTATGTTTTACTACTTTTGGTCAACATTTTGCCTGGACCAGAACAATAATGAAGACAGTTCACCACAACAAATTCTGCTCCATTTTCTTGCCTTAGTACAGTCACTGGCCATGTTGTGAGAAGCACACATGTGGCTCCCAATGCCGTACCTTCTGACTTATAATCAAATGTGCTCTTTCCCTAGTACTGAAGATATTTAAAATGTAAGGATTGCTAAAGATGTCTCAATCAAATCCTTGAAATGTTTAAATCTCCTTCTATACAGAAAATGTAGCCAGACATTTATTACCTAATATATTTTATTGGCCCCATGCTCTGCTTCTTAGGCAAGATCAACTGCTTTGAATCAAGATGAGGCAGGGAAGACATATAGGCTCAACTGGTTTTGTAAGACCACTTTGAGGCTTTTCTGAAACTGTGCCAAAACTTGCCTGTCTCATTTATTACTATAGCATTCTGAATTTTTCTGTGCTGAAGCACAGTCTGCTTTCACTGTCCCCTTCCAACCTATTAGAACCCGTGCTATGGCTCTATTGCATTTCGTGTCACCAGTGGAGAAAACTCATGCTCCTTGTTTTTCCCCTTGGATGCATCATCCTCTGCACAGTGGGCAAAATTTACCTAAGACTCACTTCTATGAAAGCAGTTTCAGCCATCCTAAATTCTATTTGAATTTAGGATGGCGGAAACTGGTTTCATAGAAATCAGATGTTCCCTTTTTTTGCTTTTTTAGAAGTCTCTTTTTGAAGCCAGGGTTCAACAGCAAGACACTTGTGCAACTGCAAATCAGCTTCAGTACATATGTTTCTATATCCTCTTGGGATAACAGTGCCTTGTGGAAAGAATTATCAAGCTGTAAGAGAAAACTTTCTAAGAGCAGTGAGTCTCTCTGCTTCCAGCTGATAATATTGGGGAGTACTTAGCATCTTGGGATTATTTTCCTGGTGTAGGAATGAGTTAAAATCTGGTGTACAATTAAAGCATCTGATAATTCAGCAATTACCTTCATTTGATAGGTAAAGCATTAACAGTGTTTAGGTAGGTGGTTATGTAAGACCCATGGCCACTAGATAGTATATCTAACAGTGGTTGTGCACCACTGCTTCAGGTATGTCTCCATTGCAAGCTACAGAGAGCCAAGATATTTGCAGCTCTGTTAGTCTGGGTTTGGGAAATGGTCTGTGTGTGGTTAGAGAGGGCAATTTAGTTTGAAAAGAAACAGGGAAAGATTCACAATATGAATTAGTGGGCAAAGTTTATATTACGCAGGTAAAAACCAGTGGTATCTCAGTCATGTACAAATGAAATGAGAGTGTTGAATCAAACTTTTTTATTTTTAGCCATGGGAAACAGACATTGGAATGTGTATGGGAAAAGCAGTAGAATGTGCTATAGCCCAGGAATCTGCAGAAAATCTGCTTTCATATTCTGGATAGACTGGTAAGATAGGAGAATTAATAGCATTAGCAGCTTCTGACAAGATACACAGCTTTGATTTCCTAAGTGGGTGGGTGTTAAAGCAAGGTGGATGATGGCAGGATGATTTTCAGTTTTAAAGCGAGCACTTAGAGCTCGAGCAAACAGCTTTAACAGCTCAAAGAGCTTGCTACCAAGATGAAGAGCAGTGCTAGAGCTGAGGAGTTTAATGGGAAAGGGAAGGGAAGGGAAGAAATATTATGAAGATTACCATCAGTCTCTGTCTGAGATTACTGAAATACAAAATGATGACTTGGTTGATTCAGCTTCACTTGGTGTCAGGAACCTCCTCCCCTGCCCTCTCTCACATCTGATCTCAGCTCTAGGTTTGAGAGCATGTGTCAAGCACAAGGGAGAAAAGCTGTTGAATATTTTGGTCACAGTCTGTTTCTTTGCACAAAGTACAAGATATTTTGAAACTGAAGCATGTCTCCTGGAAACACCTTTTCCCTTCCCTTTCCAAACCGCATTTACTTTTTTTCTAACATTTATAATCTCAACTCAGGTCAATCTAATTTTAACCATAAAACTTACCCTATCTTTATCTTTTTTTCTGCTATTTGATAAATTCCTTCTTTCACAAACAAAATTCACATTGCCGTAGCAATTATAGTCTTTTCATTGTCAGCATCAAAACCATGTAGTCAAATATTCTTTTTATAAAGCTGTCACATGGTACGATATTGTGCACAACAAGAGTATGTGATATTTAGTTGCAGTCCTCCCTCTCCAAAAACATCAAATGCTAGTGGATAAACATTTAAAGTATCAGGGTAAAGAAAACTGCCTTTCAAGAGCCCCTCTTCCTGCTGAGATGGAGCCAACTCCTCAGGTACCCCAGCCTATGTTCCTGGCTGGCTTGGGACACTGTTGTTGAATGTATCCTCATCCCTTCTGCTGATAATAGGCTGAGGAAGGAACACCTAGTAAATGCAATTTGTTTTGGGACACCTTTTAATTTTTTTTCTTAGCCTGGCAACAGCATGAGTGATGAATCTCTGCTGGCACATGTTCCTCTTGCTGCCACCCCCTCTTTGTCTGTTCAATGTCCTTGCCTGTTCCTGTCTTAAACTGGGCTGCAGCATCCCATGTATAGCTTCCTCCTTCCTCAGTTTTTGTGTGTCTGAAGTCACCGGGATGATGTGACTTTATTCCTGGCTAGGACCAGATCACTACTTCTGTAAAAGCAGTTCTTCTGACTAGTCTGGCTCTGGGTCCGTTACCACAGAATTTTGTCAGTTATTCTCCACAGTTACAGCATTAAAGTAGAAAAGTGTCATCTTTCATGCATTATTCCCTGGCTGCACTAGCTCATCTATATTTTAATCCCTTTTAAAATGGCTTTTTCCCCCTAGGAGACTTCTTTAGACGATCACCCTGTGGTGGCTGGAGCCCCCAGACATGCCGCACAGAAATGTAATAATGCAATGGGTCTCTGTCCTTTCTGCCACTGGCAGTCTGCTGGAAACAGGCAGTTTGAGAGACCCTGCAGATACATGAGTTAAATGTGAAATATTAGTGACTGCAAGCACTACGTACGGGCCAGGTTGCAATTCATCAGCAAAACAAGTTCTGGACAAATGCCTAGGGTTGAGTGGCATTCCTCATCCTCACTTGTTTGTGTCAAAATCAGCAGAAGACTAGGAGGCGGTGGTTGCATTCCCATGAACCTGAAACTGGATGAAAATGTACAGTGATTGGTGTCAGGTGGGTTCTCTGCACTGTCAGAGATCCCCAGGCACCCCAAAGGGGCCATGTGGCATATGAGGGGTACCCAGGACTGCATTGCAGCAGGATGGGTGGTACACCATGCCATTGGGAGGGTAGCTTTGTTTCACCCATGGTGGTCATCTGAAGCTAGGCAGGGCAGTCTCCCCATACTCTGCCCTGAGGCCCCATCAGAACTCCCTGCTGCTCTCATGCCACTCACTGCCCAGGGAAGGATGCACTTGCTCTCCTGAGCTGTGCTGGGTATAAATTGCTTTTGAGGTGAGTGGAAAGGGCTGCTGTCTTGTCAAGAGGCCAAAGCTGGTGGCACAGAGAGGACTGGCAGGGGTGGCAGCATCAGGCTCCCCTCTGGGCTGTGCTTCTCAAAGCCTCCTCTGTCTCAGCTGGCTCCCTTTGAGCAGTTGCTAGGTAAAGGCAGGTGTGTCAGCTGAAGTAGTGGAAATTTCTATTCATCTTATAAATAGTTGAACAGCCCGACTTGGTGAAATGTGAAACGAGCAAACATCCCATCTTCTCCTCTGAGGGCAGATCGGGATTCAGTCTATAGTGCTGTCATGTCAACTGTGTCAGTGCTGCTTTCATGATGCCAAGGCCCTATAAGTTATTTATGTGAACACAGCAAACAAAGGTTTAGCTTAACCAAGGGATGAACATTCCTCCACCTGCAGCTTTCTCCACAGCTAGATGCAAAAAGTGCAGAGGTCACTTAATCTGTGACAGAAATAGACTGCACCGTCTTTGGGGCAGTATGGTTTGCAAGTATAGTAATATGACTGCAGGCAGGTCTGAGGGCTTCTGGCACAATATCCTTGGTAGCGAGGGAAAATGTCATTAAAATCCTCATGCAGCTTGGCTGGCTTGCTTGAAATTTGCTGGGCAAAATTATAAATTTCCCTTCTAATCATGTTTATACCCTAGGCTTTTAGAAGGATTTTTCCTGCTGCTAAGCCCTCACGCTTCTTGCCGAACTACTCTGACCCTTGTTCTCTCATGTATTAAGGACAGATCCTCATCAGTGGTTAATACTCCCTATGAGACTGCAGGAGCTTTTCAGGTCTTTCTCAGTGACAGAAGGGTTTCTATTCTTAAAAAGATGAAACTTCACTGTCTGAATTTGAAGCTATATGTCAATTTTGCAATATATTAAATTGAGTTTATTGTAGGATTCCAATTGCAGTCAATTTTAAAGAAAGGAGATATCCTTGTGATATTGCCTGGAAACAGATGTGTCTGAACAAGCTTTCATACAACCTGAAAGTATCCAGTCATTGACATCATCTAGTGGTCAAAGCAAAGGGCTGTGAGTAAAAGTGACATAGATCCTAATTCTGCCACAGGTCCTCTAGCTGGACTAACTTAGCCAATCTGTTCTACATCTCAGATGATCAAATTGCCATGGGGACACTATGAATAACATGCACTGAAAAGCATGGTGTGTTCATTAGGTGAAAAGGAGTCTATAAGAACAAGTTTTTGTTTTCTTTTGTTCCCATTTATTCTTGTTAACCAGGTGATAGGATTATGCTGATCCATAGATTATCTGGGCTCCCACCTCCACATGGAGTCAAAGACATGACAGTGGTCCTGGGCAGCAGATACTGCCTGTTACTGCCAGTGACAGTGACTGAGTGACATGGTCTGAAACCAGACCAGCACTTTATTTACATGTAAAATAAATAAAAAAAAAATATATAAAAAAAATCAGGTGACTGGTTTATTGCTGAATTATGCCCTATTCCCACTTGTCATTGTTCTGTGTAGCTGCTTCTGGAAAGGTGTCTTGTGGCAAACCAAAGGAGGGTTCTGTGATGAGCAGCCAAAGGAGGTATGTGAATGAAACCCAAGCCATTTAAGAGGGTCTTATGAATCTCCTGCATTTCTATTTTGCTATATTCACATCCACAGAGAAGAAAAGATTAGCTTTGTTAGGTTAGCTGTTGCACTTAAACCCATGTTTGCCTGTAATCTGATCAAATTAAGGTAAAAGGAAAGCAATCAAAATTAAGAGAGATGACAATGCTCAGTACAAAGCTGGTGCTTCACCCCTTGGCATGTGATGTCAGCGGTAAGTGAGCCTTGCTGCCTTCCTGGGAGATTGGTAAGTAAGCGGAGCAGTCATATTTAGCAGATGTAGGAACAAGAAAGCCTATAGCTACAGCATGAAGGGGGAGGATAAACAATTTATAAGTACTTGTAAGTGATGATGGCACAGCTCTGAGTTGCTGTTCTAATTTACTGCTCGCTGCTTGTCTCCCCCGCAAGCCTCAGCCAGCAGATTGCAGGGCCACTGCGTTTTGAGCTCTGTGCAGTCTCAGACACACGCTGAGGGCTATGCCGTATGAACCACACTTTCATTTTTGAGAGCATACATGAATAGCCTCACTAAATTCAGTGGGATGCTTTGCATAAATACTCGCTCTGTTTTATGAGGTGAGCCACTTAACTACAAAACTTAGCAAAGGCATAAAAATACAGCCGCTTTTTATATAGAGCTACTGTAGATCATTGGCCTCAAAAGTCCTTGTTTTTAACATGATAAATGGCTGGCTCCCAAGTGTAGTCACTACTGTTGTGGAATGTAATCTGATACAGAATGGTAAACAAGGTTTTATTTGATGTACATTATTGAAGTGAATTAATGATTTTAAAACTTCCTCCTCTATTGGTCTAACCAAGCACAATATTCTACTTTATGCAAATAATTACTGATGTGGATTTTTCAAATGAAAATGTTAATAAGTTACTGCTTGAAAATGCTACAGGGTCTCAATTAATTAGATGCAGAAGCCATTTCTTGGTAGGATTCCTCATCACCTCAGTGGAAAGATAAAGATTTTTTGAGGAACTGTTTGCAGATCAAAGGCATGCTTTGAACTGGACTTAAGTATTGGTTAGGCCTGGGAAATGAATTGTTATGGGAGATGTATTTAACTGTGTGTGAATATATATATATCTTAGAGCAGGAGAAAGGAAATTGTAGTTTCCTTAGAACTTCAAAGGGAGGAAACTTTATAATATATATCTTTCTGTAACACTTCAGATTTTGTGTCTCCTGCCATTGTGTAATCCTGCATCTAAGGATGCCTAGCTTAATATTTGAGGGAAGCCATTAGCAAGGACAGCAGCACAAGTTATGGACGGAGTGAGGAACAGAGACCTATCAAAAGGATTTGAGATTGACGAACAAGGGATTGAATAAATTATGTTTTCCCATATTAAACTTTTATATTTGAAGAACAGCTTTAAGAAGTTGTTTAGACATGTTGTGTGACCTGGTTACTGTAAAAGAATTCATAAATATTCACATATTATCAAAGTGAAAGTTTCTACTGTTTTATTGCCCTTGCACATTGTATGGGATTTGCTTCCCACCAATACTTATGAAACTTCTTATACTTAGTTACTTTCAAGCAAATGTTGAGAGATACTTTTGATCATGAAATTTTAAACTAAAAAGATTTTTGGTCTAGCAAAATCCATAAACATCTGGAAACATCCTAAGAAATATATATATGCACTCAGCAGGTACCATGGAGGTGGTAATGAGATAATTCTCAAGGCAGTAGAATGAGGTATGGATGAAGGCAAGAAGGATGTGTATCATCTGTACAATAAAAATACAATTCAATTTAGGTTTTGAATATTCAATGTCCACAATAAACCACTTTATGCCACAGATTATTTAAAAAAGATAATTAAAATAGTTTTGAATTCTGAATGAAAACTTCAATGAGCTAATGGGCAGTTTGAGTACAGAAAAAAGAGGCAATATTTATGTAAGGGATGATTTGCTAGGGATTGTTTGTGAAGTTTAATTGGCTGCTTTCTTTATCTTGCATTTTACTCCGGCTCTTCCAATGGATATTTATTTTGTTGTTCAAAGTATGTAAAAACAACTTAAGATGCATATAGGTGCTCAGAAATCACTTAGCCAATAAATTGCTAAAGTGATTTGGGGCTGCTTGAAGTTTTGTTCATGGAAGCCAAAGTCAAGCAGAAGCTACATGACACAGCAAAAGTTTTATTCTGCTGTTCACTTAATTCAAACAAACAAAAAGTTTATGCAGAGATATGTGATACAATGCTTCCCTTCCTACATAAGCTATTTTGAACATAAAAGTACAGATTTCTCTTAGACCATTGAGACCAAGTTGGTAAGCAGCAATAGTACTCAAACCTGCATTCCAATGATTTTTGTGTTAAAGTTGAGGTCATAGTAAGCATCTGTTATGACAAATT
Source organism: Regulus satrapa (assembly GCA_013396955.1). Lineage (NCBI taxonomy): Eukaryota > Metazoa > Chordata > Aves > Passeriformes > Regulidae > Regulus > Regulus satrapa. The sequence goes on along the minus strand of VWZN01017412.1, from coordinate 26,221 downwards.
AAATACAAAATCTCATTTTAACCTTTTCCTTAATGAGGCTGTCGTTGAGTTTCTCAACTTTCAATTTCTTTCTGAGAATTTAATACATTTGGAATATTTTGCCATACACCAAAGTTGGTAGAAAATCAACAGTGGATTCAGAAATTATTAAAAGAAGTAACATATATACATTAGCATAATATAATCCTTATTTATTTCTGACAGCAACAGAAAACAAGCAAAATATACTTTGAAATATTTCCCTCCTACATCTCTTCTTGGTGTCTGCAATAAAATCATGCCCTCCAAACTTCAGAGACCACTTGTAAGGATTAATTGAGTAGTTAAGCACGCTTAACAGTAAAAGTGTTACAGGTACTGGAATGCAAACACTGCTTTAAAGAAAGATAAAAATATGCTTGATGATCTTTACCAGACAGAACAGAAGAAAGCCAGGCCAGCCCATCAAAGAAGACTGTTAAGTAGGAGGAACTGACAGTATAATTGTTAAACTCTAATTTGCCACTAGGAAGTTGTAGTATAAATAAGAATTTAATTCTTATTATTGGTCCTGTGGTATGTCTTTGGCATAGACCCTCTACTAGAAGTAAATGGGACATATTTAACTTACAGAGACTAAAGTTAACACTGTTTCTTGTTACCATTGTCATTATCAATACCTTATCAGTTCCCTTTCACTGGGAACGTGGTGTGGCACCCACACAGTCCTTGTAGAATGCAGTGAATATTTTGGCACCATACACATTCAGGTTCCTACAAAGGACTTAAGAAAACAGATGGGATGGATTCCTGAAAATGTGTATATGCCATTCAGCTATTTTGCTGTAAAGAGAGCTCAGTAGCTCACGAGAGAAGATTTGCTATTTAAAGCCTTTTTTCTTCTCCCTTCTCTATCTGTGGTGTTACATAGTAAGCCAATATGGCCCAAAGTCACAGAACAGAAGAAAAGGGACTCCATCTGCAGTAGGCAGCAAACTCTGAGAGAAGTGAGTGTTGTAACAGCCTAACAGGCACTCAGTCATGTGTAGTTAGCTCCTACCTGCAAATCTGTTTTAAAATATCCTAGCTGTAACACTACAGAGCTTTAGAGCAAGTCAGTTTGATTCTCTTTCTTGATTCCATAGGAATATTCCACAGGAATACGTGGAAAGTGTCTATTTAAAACACTGTTGTCTTGAGGGCTTTTTTTTTTTTTTTGTGCACAAACCCCATCTGTTCACGGATGAGTGTGTGATGTCCTCTCAACAGGATTTTATTTTTCTGCCTAGTCTGTAAGAAATTCCTCTTCTGAGGATCTCAGCTGAGTCAGAGGTCCACTGAGATTTATGGCTTAGCATGGACACAGGAAAGACAGAGAAAGGGGATATTGTGTCCTGCTGTACTGCTGCTTTCAGACTAGCCAGATCATTTCTGGAAACTGGGACAAGTCAGGCCAGGCATTAATAAAGCTCAGAGCTGTATCACATCCTTTTGGAGCCTCTAGTTCTTCTGCTGAGCAGCTGCAAGGGGAGCCAGATCAAAGGCAATGAACATTTGTGTGCTACAAGGAGGAAGGCAAGCTGCGCTCCACTGAGACACAGCTGTCCATGCTAAATAGGATTCTAGTTTTGAGGAAGCCATTTCCTTTGAATTCCTTAGGTCTTAAAATTACTGTTCCAATGGTTTAGATGATGCCTTGGATGGCTTTAAACACGAGAGGCCAGGTCTGTGGTGCTCTGAAGAAGAAGGTGAAGCGCTCAATCCTTTTGACTGAAAAATTTTTACGTTCCCACTGATAATAGCAAAAGGCCATGGAAATGGTTGTTTTCTTTGGCACTGAACAGAAATGTTATTGATGTAAAGAGAACAGAGCTTTCTCCAAATTTTCTTCTTCCCTGACTATATAAAAATTACATGGCTGAAGGCTATATGCTAAAGATACTTAATTTATTTTAAAACACACCTAGACCTACAGAATTTACTTATATTTGAAGCAAGATATAATTCACTGTGAGTCCTATAAAAGGATGGCCAAATATATAATTAGTTGAACTATGTTGCTTTTGGCTAGTATATGTTCAAGTCAGCTAGCCAGTGGTGTCAATCTAGCTCTCAAAATGTCCTTGGGGTATGTCTGAGGTATACCACATACTGTGTTCTTGTGGGTGGTTCAATCTGAGATGAAAATCTGAATATTCAGCATTCAGAATAGCAGCCATTCTCTAACCATCATACCTCTTACAACATGGGGCTGGGGCAGATGGCTCTCTAGATGATGTAAAGATAGCAGTTTGGGAACAACATTGAGGACTTTATGCACAGAATTCTGGTGCTTAGTGAAAACTACCCCTTTAGTTTTATCTTGTCTTCCATACTGAATCATAAGGAATGAAAAAATAGAGGTGCCACAAGTTCAGTTCCTGATATAATTATTTAAAAGAATATATATCCCATGAATTATGTTTTTTCCATTGTATCAGATCTTGTTTTCAAGCAGTTGCACACTGGATACTCTTATTCCTGGTGAACTGTGTTCCTGGCCTATCTTTCTTCTAGCAAATATTCAATGCATAAAAAGATTATCAGTCTTTCTGGTAGGCTAATAAAATTAGTGCTGATCCTTGACATCTTTATTGATTTTGACTTATCACTGTACAAATCATTTTATAGAAGAGTGTGAGCAACAAAAAAGCACATAAATTTGCTAAAATATCCTGCTTTGAAATGTTACAATAAAAAATAAGGTAAGCTGGGGTTGTAAGTCCACCTACTATTTTCAAGGAGTAGAGTAAAACTGAAGAATAGATGCGTGAAGACTTCTCAACCACATGGCAAAACTGGATTACTACTATTATCAGTAAATTTTTTTTCCATGCCAGAATTAACACAATTGATAAAACCTTTTGGTCTTTGCAATGAGAGCACTTGCAGTAGTAAAAAAATACTAAATAATAAACAGATGACTAGAAATAGCATTTTCTCCATTCCTGCCCCATGCATTTCTCTATGTGATGCTAGCAAAGTCTAACTCCTCTGTTGATGACAGTAAAATAGTGCTGTAAAAGAACAAAATAAAAATAACATAAAGGTATATCCTCACATTAGATTTCCTTCCTGTTATTTTCCTAAATGTTTCTCTCCTCTCCTTTATAGGTACACACAATGAACCTTTAAAAATGTGGAGCTGCCTTCAAAATTGCTACCATCATCCAGATCAATTTGGAACAAAGTCCTGTCTCCCAATCTATTCTAATTTCAATGTACACACTCTGCTGGCTGGCTGCCAGCACGGAGCTCAGGAAATGATAAATACCCATTTAGTCACAGACGCACAGATTTCCCTGGGATGGTGGGCTGGGGCTGCTTTAATATTCCCAAAGTTACTGCTGTTTACACATTCACTAACGTCACTTAGTGTGATATTTAGAAGCTATGTGTAGCGATTACACATGGGGGAAAGGACAGAAGTTGCACATGCTCTTTTAAAGAGCAAGGGCTGAAGCTCTGAGTCTTGTTTGCCTGCCCTGAGCTGATAGCCTTCCACCTCAAATAACTGTACATAACATGAATAAAAAATTAAGTTGGACTAATCTAATTTGAAACAAGCTGGCCACAGCCAGCTACTGTGATTCTCAAAGGTCTTATGAACTGGTTATGATAAGTATTTGACATTTCTACTGGGTACTAAATGTAGCTCTCAGTTGCTATAAAGTGCAGCACACTGTGCAAGGAAAATGGGCTGTATGCATTGATTTCTATGCTTATTGGCTTGGTGGCTTGTTGGTCTTTTTTTCCTGAATTGCTACAGAGATATGGTTTTCTTTGTACATCTGGGATATTTCCAGAAAAGGGATGAATTAATAGCTTTGGATGACTTTTCCATGTAATTAATTTTTATATCCTTCTCCCCAGTGATTTGAGGACTGGATCTTTTGCAAAGGCTGAATCTAATATCAGGGTAAATAGTTTCCAAAGTGGTTTGATTTTTTTTTATGGTGCTTTAGTTGCTAGTATGTTAGGTAAACATCAGCTTTAACAAACCCTGAATAGAAGCAGGAAGTCTGCAATGCAGGCAATCCTAAAAAAAATGGAATGAGGTTAAGAGAGAAGCTCAGAATTTTCATTTGCATTAACAAGTCATTGAAAGAGCAAAATACTCGGTTAAAGATCATTATGAATATTTAACTAATACTGTAGGCAGAAAACCATCTTTGGAAGAAACTCAGAGCCTTTTAATGTATCTGTTGTGTGATTAAAGTGTTAAAAACACATTCCTGTTTTCAACATCATTATATACAGACATATGCTCTGACTATATGTATGATATCCTGTACTCTGTATTCTTTGCTGCTCTGAGGTTTTTTTTATGAGTGGACATTATAAAGGAGACTGTCATGACCATTACCTGTTTCTGAGTGGGAGCCTAAGTGATGCAGTCCCCTCACAAGAGGGTGGAAACATGTGGAACCGTTGTCTCAGAGACACAATTAAAAGAAGGGACACAAGTACACAGCTTTCCCTGTGTCAGTGCTGGCTGGGTGAAGGGATTTGTGTTGGGATCCTTACAGTTAGAGGTCTACAATGTGATGTCTGCAGTTGAGATGGTTTGTCTTAAGATTGATTTTAGACAATATGACCTGAATCCCTCCTAAAGCATCTTTGCCTCTTGAGGGAAGCCCAGGAACAGTTGTTTATACAAATGCGCCTACATGATAGGGATATAAAGACAATGAAATAAAACCTGTGTCTGTTTCCTGTTATAAAAGGCAGCTACCTTAAAAATTCCTGATTTTTTACTTAAATTGTTTAATTAGATATTTTTATAAGTGGATAGAGAAGTTATAGTTTCAAACATCGTAACAAGATATTGCTAAAGTGTGTTTTCTTTTTGAAAAGTTAAAATGTAATAAAATCATGACTGATCATAATATGCCAGTAGAATATTTTGGACATAAAACAAGTTTCTAATATTTTAAACAATGGATATAGGCTTCATAAACATTCTTAAAATAACTGAATTTGGTATACAGAAATAATATGCAGACAGACTAAAGCAAAGAAGAAATCCCTTCTAAGTATCCTTTTTCATATTTCTGTTGAGATAACAAGTATTTTCAAGTACAGAATTGCTAAAGATGTAACTTGGTTAAGAATCTTACTTGATAATTAGTACTAATACATTTTAAATTTACCTCTTGGTTTGTTTGGTGCAGGCATACAGTATTATTTCAGTATCTCACAGACTAATTAGAACAAACCTAGTTAGAAACATCTGTTTAGCTTGGGCATCCTTATCTCCAGCTCCGTCCTTTCCCAATAATCTACCAGAATTACTAGTTTTAATCATCAAAATTCATTTGCCACACATGAAATCTATTTTATATGCCACCTTTTCATTTTTGTGTAATTCAAGACATATGGATGAACCTGAGGTTGAAGATGCTGAGCAGCAGCATGACCACAGCCATTCTACAGCATGTGGATGCTTTGCATGCTTGTCAAATCTCAGAGTGACACTTGAGGCTGCTGCAACCTGGACCTTGGCCTAGGCCCAAATATGCTGAGTGTAAATAATTGCTCATTAGGTTCTACTGTAAATAATAATTTGCAATAATAATGACAGAAACAAACAGTAATTTGCTTTGTAGAGTGTCTGTACTCCTTAAAAAAAATTAAACTCCAAAATGTTATGCAACACTTTATTTTCTGGCTCTGTTTTTGTTGTTGTTGATGGTGGTGGTGGTTTTTTTNNTTTTTTTCCTTCTTCTTGTAATGGATAATCCCAAGGGCACAGAGTATTGACAAATATTACTGTTAGAGAATAACAGAAGGAAGAGAAGTTGTTCTTATCTCAGAGAAAAGGAAGTGTATTTTGGGAATGAAGTAGCCAAGATACAATGTGTTAGGTTTAACCCTCACATATATCTATACAAGGATGTTTGTTCTTCCCAAGTATTGGTCTGTGAGTTGTTGCATCCTTTCTGTAGTAATACGGTTAAATTCCAAGGTTATCTTCTTTTTTTCTTCCTCTTCAATATAGACATGAAGATTTTCTTGAATGTTATGTTCTTCAAGGTCAGAAAAACAATGTTTTCTTTCCATGATCTGGGAAGGAAAACATTCCTGGCCCTTAAAAATATGTATTGTCTACTTAATGGATTTACAAAAGAAGCCTAGTGAAATCTGTGTGGACTAAAAGAGTTGTTTTGCATCAAAGCTATTTAGAACACAATCTAAGTTAATAATAACAACTTTTTTTTTTTTTTTTAGATACACAGAAGGGCATGTGAATAGAAAGAGCTATTGAATACAGGCACTTACAGGAAGATTACTTCAATTTACACATTGATCACTGATGGAGATAACACATGTGTAGCTGTCTGACCCTAATGTCTTTTGTGTAGGTCTCCATTCTGGCATGAATTAAACCACACCATGTTTTGCTGTTCCCTGTTCATTCTGCTGAGAGGGAGCCCAGGGAATTTCTGATTGACTTGTACAAATATATAAAACTCGGTAGTACTAATTCCAATTTAAAATGGGAGTGGCAGTCTGTTTGCTTACTAAACTTCAGGATAATTTTTCATAGACTTTTCATTTGCTGACTGTAAATTTCTAATCTTCTTGCAGGAGGGATATTGTCACCCTGCATAGTAAATATGCTTGTGGACATTCACTTGAAAATTGCATGCATCTGCTGTTTTGGAGACATGAGCAAAACTCTGCTAACTCTGTGTGGCAATAATAACTAACTTTCCTGAGGTATTGTTTCCTAGATATGAGTTAAAGAAATAAAAGATATCTAACACTTTCTCTTAATTATTTCTGAGTTTTTAATTAAATCCATATGAGAAGAACTGCTTGGTGGATTGGGGTGAATACAGTGCTAATAAAAACAACTCTAATTTCCTGGCCAGTCACTGTTTTCCTTCCCTTGTGCACTAGTGGCTATTCCAGGGATCATTGCCAGGGATCATTGTTCTGCAGCCATGTCCCCCAGGGCTTTGGTCTTGACACATCTTTCAAAACAAAGAGGACAGAAGATGCAGACAAGCAGTTCAGTTACACAGAACCAAGCAAAGTTTTGGAAGCACCACCATGCCCCCATGGGTCTTGTTTCTTGGAACCTTGCTATTACTATGTATTGCAGGGAATAAGGATGAGGTGAGATAGAGCTTAATTCCCACCCTTACTTATTTTGGGAACTCTCTGACTAAACCCCGAGCTTGATTGAAGTGCAAATTCCGCTGTATACTACTTTAAAGGTATCTTAAACATTTCCATTGCTGTAATGAAGTTGAAATCAAGCCTGTAGATTGGCATGTCAAAGGAAAATGTGGGCACTACAATAAAAAATGATGTGGGTGAATCAGTAGGTGTCAGATTGCTGAGTCCATAATGAATAATTATCTCAGCATAATTATTCTATGTGCTGTTTTTCAGGCAAGATATAAAATTGAGGTCCTTTTGTTTCTTGCTAATTAAAACTACATCTCTTATGTGATTGCACCTTACAAAAGACTCTCTCTTTTGGAGGATATGGTCTGCTAATAGTATCCGAGGCTGGATAAGGAGCTATTATACTGATCATTAGAACTGTCTGTCCTATATAATTTTCTCTTCCAGCATCTCTGATACTAATCTTTTGAATTTTCATTTCAGTTTACATATGTATTTTGTAGAAGAAGCCCATATGTTTTACTTCCTTGATGCATTATTTTTTTCAGTTTTATATATATGAACAGGGTTTTGATATTGCTCCTGGATCAGATTTGATATAATTTTGATTTCAAAAATCAAGTGCTGGATTTCAAAAGCAACTGGATGCATTCATGGGAGAAAAATACCTGAGAAGTGTTAAACACAAAGACACAGTTTCTCTTTCAGGAAATCCTTGAGTAGTAAACTGGCAAAAAAAGAGAGAATATTCTTAAAATAAAATCCTGAATGTTCCCTCTATTCCTAAATTTATCCCTTAGTATCTGGTCTTGACCACTATCAGAACAATATCTGGGACTTGCTTTTTTTTTTTGCTTTTTTGGTTCAGAATGGCCATGCTAAGTTTTCTGTGTAATATACTGTAACCAGTTAAAAGAAATTTCCCACTGTTAGGATTTCTCACCAAGGCAAGGATGTAAATCTGTTTTTCAAAAAAATGTTGAAAATTTAAGTAGATTATTTTCTCTTGAAGAAATGTTACATGGGATATATATTTTTATAGAAATATTCCTATTCTATTTTACTACCAAAATAGGCATCTTATCAAAATGTTTTGCACTTTCTGTAAGTTATGGTGGTTTTTTTGGACATTATTCCTTGGCCTGCTTGTGGAGCTATTATGGGAAATTGGATGCAGAATAATGGTTTCTTGTGTTCCGTCCAAGTTTTTCAGCATATACTCGTTTGCATTTGCTAGGTGCCAATGCAATTATTTTGAGTGGAAGAATCACAAAAAAATTTAGATGAGACATAGCTAAAAACATTTTCATGCATCTATCCCAGAGATAACAGTTAAAGGATATTTCTGTGAAGAGCAGTAACTCTGTCTAATTAAAACTGGATTACTGACCTCCTGCTCAGAATCAGATTAAAGAATTACCTTAATTCCTTAATTCTTTCAGTGTGCACAGTGACAAATTCAGATTTTTCTAAAACTTTTCCTGTCATTATTTAGTGATTGCAACCAATAAGGGCTGACTTGGCTTTACTTTTGACTGCCCACAGATTACGGCTGTGCTACCTGTCAAAGTGTGACTTTGAGATGAATATTTCTTTTTCTCTGCAAAAGTGGAGAAAAAACAGATAGAAAACATGAAGCAGCCAACTCTGAAGTCAGACTGAAAACTAAGAAGCCAGAGATGAAATCTATCTGATGTCTTTCTATCTTTGTAACTTGGATGTAATAGAAGAGGAGAGGGTCCATTTCATGAATAAAACAAGGAGGAGGAAGAGAGCAAATAAAGTGTGAAGAAGATGACTTGGCCATTGTAATGACAACTAGGAGATGAGAAGAAAATCACTAATTACTCCATGACTAGTATTTGGAGAAAGAAATTCCCCATGCTTGAGCAATGCAAACATCAGAATCTCAGGTGAAATTATGGTACTACATTTTCTTTGTGACAGTACATGGTGAGGTGGCATTAAAGAAAACAACAGTTTTTTATCCTGGCTGAAAATTGACTGATCAATGCTGAATACAATTTTGAGCTTATCAAGAAGTCATCAAGATCACTGTGTCTGGCTATGTTGCAACTAAGAAGGAAACCAGAGGCACTGGAACTAACATTTCGGACTTTGTGGAAAATAACAGGGTATGTACACCCAGGTCTTGAACCTGTTTAAACCATGTTTCAGGAAATGAATAATAAAAAACTCAATCTATTATATATAATATAAACTTCAATATATTTCCATGTGTCTCCTGGGCTGGGTGTGGAAATGGGGAACCAACTCTGGCAGTGATGGTCTGTCCTGTGGGACTTAGGTGCACCCTGTACTGCTTAAATTGTGAGACCTGGGCTTACCATGAGACCTTATCAAGATAAAGAGATGTCATGTGCTTGGAGAGGCACAAAATAAGGCAATTCTTAAGCTGGAGGCCAAGGTATTTTTTCTGCCCATGTTTGCCAAGTGCATTTACACATAGAGTACTTGGTTGCCACTTGTGCAGACTTCCCTTGGAAGCATTTTCCATCTGTCATGCTCACATGCAAAAAAAACAAACCCCTGGAGATTCCACCCCATCCCTGGAATGGAACGTCTCTTTGTCTCTTACAGCTTTCAGCAAGAGTTTTATTAAAGAGACAGAGAGGAGAGGAAATAATGCTGACAAGGTGCTTTCTAACATTTCATATCAAGAGCTGTAGCCAACAAGATCAAAAATGCCTCAGATGGCACAGAGAAAGGGATTCACTTTCACCTTGACTCCTTATTTCCACTAACTTCCCTCTATCTGCACCTGCTTCATCCAGGCTTACTAAGAATTAAGTCTCCTTGTATGTGGAGAATAGTGAAATAAAGTGAAGCTAGGAATCCTTGACACTGTTTACTCCTATACTTAGAACTGCATGTGAAATACCAGCCATCTTCTTCACAAAAGTAACAGAAAGGACTTTTCAATATGATTTGTAATAGCATTCCCTCTTATAATACATCGCTCACATCAACAGCAAAATGGGAAAAAAAAGAAAAAAAAACACTGAAAAAATACATTAGAGGATGGGCATCCTAAACTTGATCAGTGATGATGTGGGGGAGATATGCATCTCTCTTACATCTTCTTTTTTCAAAACTAACTATTTTGCAACTAGACCACTCTCTTATATAATGATTGTGATTTTCAGAAGACAACCTTTGGACAGCACTTTATAATTTCTTCAAGATATATACTGAATAAATGTTAGGATAACTAGATCATTTGAACAAATGGGATTTTTCTTTAATAGAATTTCTTTGATTTAAATTTCTGCTTCACATATTATGTGAAAGGAAGCTGCATATTGAGAAAATTTAGTGGCAAGGCCTGCTTAAAAGACTGGCTTTTGTGCCTATCACAGTGAGACAGTGATACATGACATATGATATTTATGACAGTGAAAATCTGAAATTTCCATAGTATTTTAGTTATATTTTTGTGATAGGGATATTTAAAATTACCTTTAAAAGTATATTGAAAATTAGCCTAGCTCTTATTTTTCAGAAGGATTTTTTTGCTTCTCCTGTTTACTCTCCCCTCTAAACTCTATACAAGCCATATCTCTCAAGGCACTGGAAACATCAGGCTAGCATATTTTCTGTGAAGAGGTATTGAACTTCTTCCCATTCTGCCGGGCTTCTTCAACTCTGCTGCCACACAGTGTGCCAGGCTGTGGCTGGGCTGACAAGGCTTTGCTGTGCCTCATTATAATAAAAAGCACAATCAGCTGGTGCAGTGAAAAAAAATACGGGTTTATCAGGGATAAAGAAAACAAGTTATTCACAGAGAACTGATCCATAAGTGCTTGTGATTGAAGTATTTAAGAATTACTTATTCTTTAAAAATTCCTTAAGAAAAGAATTGCATAATAAATTTAACTCTCTGGTTTGATCTCAGAACATGAGTGAATTGGGGCAAAGCTATCCTGCAAGCCAAAACACACAAAAGCTGATCACGCTCTTCAGTAGATCTCTTAAATGTGTCTTTACTGAAATGAATCCTACCACTAATTTATTCTTTAATGGAAAAAAAAGAAGGTGGCCACCTTGTGAAAGTATTCTTTTATCGGACAAGACAGAAGGCAGAAAGTGAATTAGAAAAACTCCTTGAGACGTCTCCCCTCACCAGTTCAAAAAAATGAATACAAAACTAGCAATATTGTTTGAAACATGAAGAAATATGGGCACAAGAAAGTACTCTCAGCTTACCTGAACCAGGCCTGTCACAGAGACCATAATTTTGTCCTTCTCCATATCCCTTCTCAATATATTTCAGTAGTTGTTGTACTCTCTTATCTAGCATCCATACTTCACCACAGGGGTGTCTGCAGTTCCGTTTTGGGTGAGGAATTCACAGTTTGCAGGGATATAAGAGACAAAAGGACAGCAGAAAATGACAAAAAGGCAAGATAAATCTTGTGGTGCCCTCTGATCTCCATGGTCTGCTGTCTGCCAGCAGTAGCCCCATGCAGAGTGCAGATGCACACACATGAATACACATTGTCAGTCTCCCTCTTCTTCCCTGCAGTTGGCGTCGCCATGCCACCTGTGCTCATACCACAGGAAGATATTCCTTATTCCTAGGCTTGCTGGAAGGAGGGGAATGAGGATGAAAAGGAGGCTGCTGTCAGGATGCAGGGGCAGAGGGTTTCTGTCAGGCAACTTCACCACAATGACTATTTCATTGTGCCCACCCCATGTCAGGGGACACTGTTGGTCACAGACTAATATTGGTAATTACACAGGATATGTCACTTTGTGTGTCTGATGGACAAACTGCTGTGGTAATTGCTTATCCACATACTATATACACATTGACTGGTAGATTTCTCATGAGCAATCAAGATCCACAGAGACAGAGGATTACAGACAAAAATTAATTTATATTTGTACATACAGTTACAGATGTAAAAGGTTTATGCCTTGTTGTTCTGGCTGCCAGAATACCTTATTATGGCCACAGGGCTGAGGTTATATCATGCTTGCATTCTAATATCATGTTTGTATTCTAATACCATATTTGTATTCTAATATCCCCCTAATGTCTAATAACATTCAAAAACTTTTCTCTTATTCAGAAGTGGTTTCTGTCCAAACATAACTTTATTTGCAAACTTTGAAAAAGAACGGTTCTTGGGGTTTATTTTCCCCTCCTCAAAAATTATTTAGGTCTGTGCTTTGATCATGGGCTGCTGAAAAAAGGATTTGAGTCAGACTAAATCCACCTGCCTTCTGTCAGGGCATGCATGTCCAAGGAGTGGTATCAGCAACTCTTCTGTTAAAACAGGATCCGACCTATATATATCAGGATGTCATTTCTGTACAGTAAGAGAGTGTAGGAAAAAAAAAAAATCTCTGTCAGAGAAAGTGAAAAAGTGAGGTGAGTATGAGAAAAAACAAGGAATGTGGGTGAAGAAGGAAAGTGTGGTGTGCTCTATCTGGGAATTCTGAGAAAGATAGTGAGGGAGGACAAGAGGGTGAGTTATGCATATCTCTGATCAAAAAGGCATTACTATGTTTTAGTTGCTTCACATTTTTCTCACCATCTTTGGCAGTTACTTTGCCTTCTGGGAAGGCCCATGCCCCTACGTTTTTTTTTCTGTGAATGTTTTCTGTCAGCTTATGGTGAATGTTTCTTGCACTCATTGACTGAGTTCCTTGCAGTGTTTCTCCAAGGGCTGCACGGGTCTCACATAGTCGTGTATTTTCTCTAGGCTGCCAGCATCACCCTCACTGACTCAGGGAACAGAGCTCTTGTTTAACTGCTGTCTCTCTTATGCAGTGCTACTTGGAATTGCAAATTTGTATTTACTCTTAAAAA
>VWZN01017412.1:0-13195 GCA_013396955.1 Regulus satrapa | reverse complement strand
AAAAAAAAAAAAAGCTGAAAAGGGGGCAGATAACAATCCATGATGCAACGAAATCTTCAGTAAGAACAGACAAGGCTGAGACATTTCAGTACTTTTTGCAAGTATTCCTTGTCTGCCATTTCCTGTTAGTATCCTTGTTCTTAACCAAATGCTGCACTCACTGTTTTGCAATGTGAATGTTTTAAGTCCTGCACTGCCCAGGGCATTCCTTCTGTTGCTGGCTCAAGTTTGCTTATGGTTTTAATAGCTCAGATTAAATCCTGTCCGAGTATTTTCTCACTTGTATGAATGGGTTTTTCACTGTTTATGAGTATTGCATCATTGCTGAAATGACACAATCTTTTCCTAAAATGTGTTTTTATTCCCTATCATCAACTTGGTTTCGCCACACAAACCATGGACATTCTGTCCTTATTATCTGACTAATCTCAACACCTCTACCAATTCACTCTAGTCCAGAGGTTATTCAAACAATATGGCTGACATTTACAGCCTTGTATTTGGAATCAGGACCATGAGAACATATTTGCTTGAGCTTCTAACCATCACCTGCAGATAATTTTTCCATTTCTTTGGCAACTTAATTATGCATTGTAATTGATTTGGAGCCTGTGAAGAAGAGACATCATTGTGAGATGTGATATTATAGATTATATACCTGTCTATTTTTTAAGTACTACATAACATTATTGTCTTTAATAAAGAAAGTAGAAAGTTCTTTTAAACTTTGGAACTTATGCCCAAAGTCTTAATAAATTATTTGATTTTTTTTTTTTTTTTAGCCAAGAGTGATAATCTAATTACTTCCCCTCTTTCTTCTCTCCCCCCCTCCCCCCCAACAAACAGATCAAACAGGTGAAACTGGGACCTATGGATGCTCCAAAAATTTGCAAATGAACACATGTGAAGAAAAGACCACTACCTAATAGTCTTTTTAGATTGTTCTTGATCAGGGTGCTCCTATCTAGAGTGATGTAAGACTCTGAACTGTCCTGGCCAGAACAAGTATAGGAAAGCAGGTGCCTCTTGACCTATCTGACCTCCTACAACAAGGCAACCCATTTAGTGGATAACAGGGAAGACCGTGGACACTTTTAGTAGTCTTTGACATTGTCTCCCACATAATTCTCAAGCAGGAATTAGCTGCTCATGACATGGATAGGTCTTCCCTGGATGAAAAACTGTCTGGATGTCTCAGCCCTGAGAGTGGTGGTAAATGTAGTTAAATATGTCAATGACTGGTCACTAAAGGTGTTCCCAAAGGCTCCAAAGAATTGTAGCCAGTCCTCTGTAATATCTTTTTTTGATAATATAGATGCAGGGATCAAGGGCACCCTCAATAAATTTGCAGATGACACCAATCTGGCAGGATGGAAGGACATGGAAAGCAGGAAGGCTCTACAGAGGAATCTGGACAGGCTGGATCAATGGTCCAAGGACAGCTGTATGAGGTTCAAGAAGGTAAAGTGCTGAGTCCTGCGTTTGGGTCATGACAACCACATGCAACACTTCAGGCTGAGGAAAGAGAGGATGGGAAGCTGCCCAGAGGAAAAAGAAGGTGATGATGCTGGCTGTCAGCCAGTTGAACATGAGCCAGCAGTGGGTCCAGGTGGCCAAGAAGACCAATGGAATCCTGACTTGTATGAAGAATAGTGTGGCCAACAGGACTAGGGAAGGACTGTAACCTACTTGGCATTGGTGAGGCCACACCTTGAGTTCTGCATCCAGTTCTGGGCTCATTATTACAGAAAAACATTGAGGTGCTGAAATGTGCCAGAGAATGTCAGCAGAACTAGTGAAGGGTCTGGAACACGAGTCTGATGTGGAGTGGCTGAGCGACCTGGGGTTTAGCCTGGGGAAAAGGAGGCTCAGAAGAGACCTTACCACTCTCTACCATGACCTGATAGGAGGCTGCAGCCAGGTGGGGTTGGTCTCTTCTTCCAGGTAACAAGTGACAAGATGAGAGGAAATGGCTTCTAGTTGTGCAGGGAAAGTTTAGATTGGGTAGTAGGGAAAATGTCTTCACCAAAAGGGTTGGCAAGCACTGGAACAGGCTGTCCAGGGAAGTGGTTGAGTCACCCTTCCTGGAGGCATTTGAAAGACATGTAGATGTCGTGCTAAGGGTTATGGTTTAGTGATGGATTTGGCAGTGCTTGATGATACTAGAGGTATTTTCAAACCTAAATGATTCTGTGATTGTCCATGCTATTATCTCCTGCAAATGTTAGCTCTAATAAATAGTATTTTAAATAATACCTTCCAGAGTCTGAGCGCCTTTGATATTGGAATCATAACAGACCCATACATTTTGTTGCAAAACATTAGTAAGAAGCAGAATTGCTGTGAATGGTGAATATATTCTATGTATAGATCTTGTTGTATATGCATCATTATGACATTAAAGAAGACTTTCTTGATAGGGCCTAAATATGTCTCAAACCCCACTCTGCTGAATCTATAAACAAAAAGCCTGGGACAGTTAACTTCCTCAGGAAAATAAGAATGAATTTGTAAGTAGTTTAACATATGAGAGTCAAAACTTGAAAAAAATCAGACTAGGTAAGATTCCCTTTTATGTATATTTAAAAGGAGAAATAAATAGAAATTTGGTGTCCCTTCAAAGATACCAGGTATTATGTGACATAGAACACACCAAGAAAGATTTATTAATGAAGTAACTGACAGCTTCATGCTACTATTACACAGTTCATGATCAAACATGACAAAATGATCCTTATGAACATCAGACCATTTGCAGACTCACTGGCAAGGAAGCAAGAAGTTTTAGATGTGATGAAGACACCTTTCACATCAATTGAAGTGATATGAAGAGCTCTAGAGAGACCCCTTCTCAGCATATGAAGACATGGAGGTCTAGGGACTCACAAGGCAGTCCACTACAGGACCTGGAATAAATTTATTGTACAGCAAACAACACTGCTGTAGGGGAAACAGTGAAAAAAATTGTCTCTCAATAATCTCCAATCATCATAAATCACATTGAAAGTACAACTTGCACTGAACTTTGGGTCTCTGCACACTATTTCTGTGGAGTGATTAATGGGTTAAATTCATCTGATCTGCTTGCAGTACTCTGAAAAACCATTGGCATTGATTGGGAAAGATCAAGGCTCTTGAGGATGGTAAATTTGTATAAAACCAAGTATGTGATAAAAGAACTGGAGAGCTGACTACAGAGCCTTTTGCCTACACTTACATGCTATGAACAAATGTATATGTCTGCAATAGTGCCCTGCTATGCCCATTAGCTTGGAGCTACTCCTATAGAATACAAAAATGTGCTTGTTTTGCATGAAAAACAAGGTACATGAGTTAGAGATATAGAAAAATCAACTAGAAAAATCTCTATAGAGATAGAAAATCATCTGTGGTCTGTGACTTGCCATAGCATCAGGATCAGGCACCACTACCAGTTATAAGAGCAGCTGTGCTGACAGAGATGTGACTCACATGATTCAGTGCAGCTCAGGAATGACTATCAGTGACCTGAGTAACAATTGGTCTTAGGAGAGAGTCAGATTTTTTTGCCAATAAGCTTATAGGCAGCAGAAGCGGAGAATCTTTATTATTACACCTCCTTGTGTTTTGAGAGATTTTCAGTTCAATGTGGCTACACCATGGAATACCAATTTTTCCTCGTTTTACCTCTGCAGAAGTGAAAATGTGACAAAGGAGAATGCAACCACATGAGGGAAAATGTATCTGCCTCTGCATTCACTGGGAATATCTTAAAAAAGCTGCTCTCAGAAACATCAACAGGAGATCAGCTGGTGCTGACTGCATGTGACAAGCTCCCCAAGTTGAGCTAGAGCAGTCACACAACATAAAACTCCCTGACAGTTACATTACCTAGTTCTTGTTGGCTTTCAGCCATTCTTCTTTTTTTCTTCACTGGGTTATTTTAGGACTACAGGAACCTATGTTTCCCTCTAATCAGATCTCTGTAGCCAGGTGCTCTGGAAGTCCTTGGACTTCAAAAGATAGAAGAGTGGAGGAAACACAGTTAGGAAACTTCTGTCAGACAGACTGTGTATTGATGCTGAAAAGACAATAATCATGTGAACATCCAGGACAAAGAACAGCCAGAGAAAATCAGAGTGAAAAAAAAACCCTGGAAAATTAACTTTGTTGTTCTTTTATGTATCTAGAATAATTGTTCTGAATCTAAAACTTAGATTAATGGAAACAGAGCCTACTCTTTGCCGCATGTTGGGAACTAGCACGCAGATTGGAGGGTCTGTGGTTGGAGGGTAAGTTCTACATGTTTTAACAAGATTTGTTGCATTCCTTGTAATGGAGAAATTTGCAGCAAAGAAGGAATTGCTGTCTTACCACCAGAGCCTCAACTTAGTGCAGTGTCTATCTGCCCAGTGGGTAGGTGTGACTGTGAACAAGGGACCTGTGACCACTGATAACACAGATGTGCATTTGAGCAGGGATTTTGAAGCTGAAGTTAAGATGTAAGCATGCACACAACTTAGGAACACCACATAAACACCTGAATATGTGGATTCCTAGGGGCTAAAGGGATGATAAAGCCTTATTAAAGCTGTCTGGATTAGTGAGAGTTGTAATGTTCAATGTAGGCAGCAGGAATAAGAACTAATATTTTAAAGTTCTCAGTGGTTTTATGTTGTCTTACCATCATCTCAGTTAAACTCTGAATGTTCTGGTGTTAGTACTTGTGTTGTCACTTGAAATAAAATTCTTTCTTGAAATTCAATGGTTTATGAATCTTAAAATATCCTTATTGGCATTTGTCTTTCCTCTATGGTGTAGTGTCATAGTTCATGTGGCTACAAGATTGGATGCAGTAACAGTGCATTTCTATAAGTGGTTATGTATTTCTTCACTACACTTACTTTGATAACTGCTTGATGCTTTTTTTTTGGAAAATAAAAGTAAATGGTGTAGTGTATTCAAATGTTGTCTCCAAATTTTTACGTGATGATTCAGCTTTTAGAACTCCTATCAGCATATTTGATATTAAGATAGACTACATTCTTTACAAACAAGAGCTCCATTGATTCAGATTAAATAGTGGTGAGTGCTGTGTCCTGGATTTCATTGAGATATTTGCAGAAATATGAACAAAATGGCATTTGAAAATGGTCGCAGAACCACAGCCACACACTTTTGAATATTTCATTAATTAATTGTGAATTTTAAAAAAAATATGTTGTTGTGTTTCTCAGTGTGGAATTGTCTCCCAAGACATCTCAGGAGGATCATCTCTGTGTGTAGTGTAAGCTCACAGAGTAAACAGAAGTCATTCCGGTCTCCTAGGATTGTTCCTGCCCTTTTTTTTTCTCTCCAGGACATTGTTGCTTTATATTTCTACTGTTGTGGCTTTCAATTATATATACAAAGAGCAATTCCTGGTAATCAAGAGTCTGCAGCATCTGGCAACAGCAGAGGCATAAAAGTTGTCAGAAAATCAAAGCCCATTATTGTAAAAGTGACATTAGCTATTGGGACAAACACAAACTCTGGGGAATCAGCAGTGTTCCTGGAATTGTGGCACCTTGTGCACAGAAACACAGAACCAGGCAAAGCTTTTCTGATGGCACCAGAGCCAGCAACAGCTTGCAGGTCTGTGGAACAAGCATTGAAGATGGATGCCAGCAACAGCTAATTGCCTTCTGGAAATAAAAAGGGGCAGTAAAAGGGGAGTAGGATCCTAGGAAACCACTTCAAGTCTTAAAAACAGTTTACTTCAGTTTGAGGATCTGGCGAGTCTATTTCCTTGAATTATTTCTTATGCTATCACTTCAAGAAATGCAAGAAGGATGACTCAATCCTCCAGCATCTTACAGCCATCTTAGTCATTGTCAATCACAAAAAAAAGTTACAGTCTGCTTCTCATGCTGAATTGAAACACTTCCTGAGAGAATAGGCATACTTGATGCAATGCTGAGTCACTCTCAGCTGCTCACCATTATTAGGTATTCAGCACTGCTAAATTGATACAATTAATTTTCCTGAAGTCCTATAAAAGTCTCTTTATCCTCCTGACGTCCCAGTATTATTTCTATTCTTTTTTATTGTAGTAGTCAGTTTGCTGCTAAGACATTATTTCTTTTCTTTTTATTATGGCAGTCAGTTTGTTTCGAAAACAAAGGCAATCCAGCATTTGCTCTTGCTTTTATATTTGAATCCCACAGAGCAAGTATTTTATTCTCATTTTTTTCCACTTATTTGTGAATCACTGCATCTTTCAGAATATGAATCTGTGGAACATGATTCTCTTAGGTATAAAGTGAAAGGATTAAACCTCTTAGCCATCTCCTGAAGCATCATAGAAGATCCACTGGAGAGGCTGACCTATATACCAGATCTTTGTTTAAGCAAACCAAACCAAACCAAACCAAACCAAACCAAACCAAACCAAAACAAAACAAAACAAAATAAAACAGTTTGGATATTCTCTCTGAATTATTGTGGCAGATATTATCACTGAAGATAGGACACACAGGTATAATCCAAAATGCTTTCCATTTAAGATTTTATTCTTCATTTCACTCGACCAACATGAAGTGCTTGAAGGTTATTACGCTTCACTGATTTGCACAAAACTACCTTTTGTTTTCTTTTCTTAATGCCTGCTTCATGTGATTTTTGGGCATGTGTGATTTAAAGCTATAAAAGAACAGTTTGAAAAGAGCCATATTTAAAAATAGATCATAACCCACCCCTCTGGAGAAAAGCATGGCCATGGTAGGTGTTCTTTCCAGTAAGAAGCACTGGATATGAAATGCACCTTGATCCTGGAGTTCAAGATACTGTGATTCTGTCTGGTGAAAGGAGAAAACAAGTTTGAGAAAGGAATACTTGTTATGACTTGTTGTATCTGTCTCAGCTTATCTCACCTGCTGGTCTGATGTACCAAGAGAGACTGATTTCTTGGAAAGCATATATCAAAAGGTGGCTGTCCTAATTTTCTAAATCAGCAGGCAGTGTGCTCCACAGACATGCACAGAGTAGGGATTCCAGATGTTAAAGTCCACCAGAGAGGGTTTCTTGGGGCAACAGGTTTTATGTTTCACACTCCATGAAAAAACTTATCAGACCTCTCTCCTTGAAAGTAGACTACTGTATCTCAAGCTGAAGTCAAACAAATCCCCTTTGTCTCCCTCTGAAAAACAATTCCTGTTAAACCATGGAAAACTATCATCAAGTCCTTAACAAGGTACACAACTTGCACTCTCTCTACTGCATTTCACATGAATGAAAAAAAAGTGCTTCATTTTGGGAACTGCTAGTAGCAAAAAGAGGGTTTCCAGATTTTAAGCTCCCTAAGACACAACAGCAATAAACTCTCCAAAAGAGAATGAAATGTTACCTCTGCTACTGTAAAATTATCTTTTCTCCAGGAATATCACTTTCCTCTCTCAGTTCATTCATTTTCCTCAATATGCTTCCTTGACCTCCAGTTCTGTGGCTTGAACACTGCAAATTTCAAGGTGTTCTAGGCTAAAATAAAGATGGAGCTGACAAAATGACTAATGAAAGAGAAACTGAATTTTTCCTATGGATGATGCAGAATTTGTTTTATGAGTCTTTGTTTGTTTAGAAGCTTGACTCATTGCAGGCAGTGAGCATCAGTGATTCCAAGACAAGGGGTAATGTGTATTGCAAAAAGGAACTCAGAAAAGATAGTGGTTTTATTCTACATAGATTGGCATGATCTTTTCAGACCAACAAAGAAATAAATGGCATTACAACAACAGTCTTTTTGAGGAGAGCTTCCCCTCAACACCTTTTTTGGCCTGTTTGTTTTAGGCAGGGGGGATTTTACAACTGAAACCCTCTTACAGCACCATGATTTGCCTATATGAGGTAGTACATGTCCTCATAAAAATTATATAAGGCTCCCAATAGTACCAGCCCATTGTGATTCCAAGTTTCATGTAAATTGGATTCTCAGTGTAAATGTGCACGCCTTCATTCTATCGCAAAAGGCCATGAATATGTGTTGAGTTTTTAAAAATTAAATGAAACAATAGAAGTTTACACTTTCTAGAGCCTCATTTTACTATATTAAATAACGTTCGGGAGTTCAACTCTGCCAGTCTTTGATCCCAGACATCACTTTTGTGTCATTGCATAGAAAGCAAATTTCCCCATTTCTTTGCTGGAAGTTTTGCATTATTAGAGACATCATTAATCTCTTTGGGGAATGACACTGTTGGTGCTATGCTGTAAAAACTTTACATTAAAAAGATAAAAAAATCAATTTCTACAACAAATTCATGGACCACAGAAGGTCTTTGTTCCATATCTGTGCTGACACCTTGAGGGTAACAAAAGCCATGTACTCTAAATTTTGAAATCTAGAGAACTAACTCATGTTCATGTTCTGTCCATTTATCAAAAGAAAGAGAAACAAAATCATTGTGAGAAGCAGGAAAAATTAGATGGAGGCTCGCATTGCCTTGTGTCCTCAGGTGCTGATTTTTAGCCATTCCAAGGGCAGGCTTGTAAAGCTAGTTGTGCTCTCCTGAAAACAGGCAATGGAGGGAGACAGGCCACTGATTGTATTCCTCACATGGTGCAGAAAGTCTGGATCAATTTCTTGCTCTGCTATGGCACGAAAAGCTTCATTGGTCCTAGAAAGATCTTTTTGCTGAAAATAAAGAAGCATCCAAACTATTTGCCTCTGCAAAGACAAATATCTTCTTTTGATCTTTCTTGTTCTGACATAAATTAATCTTAAAACTGTATTCTGATGTGCACTTTAGAAACTTCCTTTTTTTTTTTAAATGAAAGCACTGTAGATAGGCAAAATGAAATTGCTTTGTGGATTGAGTATCTCTAGCACCTAGACAAGAACATAGGGTTCTATGTGAAGCTTGTATGAAAGATAGGCAGAACTGCAGTCTCTTCTCTTGATGTGAAGCAGGAATTTCTCTCTAGCTAATGCCTCAAAAGGGGCAGAGGAGAAATGACAGCATCAAGATGAGACCTTGGTACCAGTCTTTCTTGGCTGCCTGCAGGAAGGGAATTGTGCAACAACAATTCTATATGGGACTTGTGCTTCTCCTCTCCTAACTGGAAACTGTACGTTCTCCTGAGTTGGTAAGGTGCCTGTTTCCTGCATTGAAGGTCCATGCAATTTTGATACAATTTGGGCCTCCAGTTTCCTTTGAAAAGGCAACTCATATATGAATATCTAGAGAGAATGAGCTTCTTCTTGCATGTATATGAATTGCATTCATATGCATTGCATATTGCCTATACATACCAATATATATTTATATCTCCGTGGGTTGTAACTGCAAAAGATCGTGATTTTCTTTTTGCTATATCTGGACATGTTGATTTGCAACGAGCTACTTCTGAAATCTCATTCTGATCATCATTTACAGGTATCCAAGTATGTCTAGCTTATGAGACAAAATTTCATAGACATTTTAGACCCTCAGTAACCTGCAGGTGCCAAAGTTTCATTGACTCTGGAGAGTGCCCTGGAGCACTGCAAAACAAGGACTAGCCAGTACAGCTGGGGCATGCAAGGCAGTGTAAAAATTTTATTAATTGAAATTTTATTCAATATACCATGTAAATTTTATTCAAAGGATGATGAAGATTGTCTTTTTCTTCTCCATGGTACCACTTTGAGTGCTATACCTTCCCAAGATAACATTGCTGTACTGTGCTGAGGTTGGAAAAGCTTATGTTGGAGTGAGCTGCTTAGAGACTGTAACAAGAGAAACAAGACTGGAGACCCATGCCACCCTCTCCATCTGTTTGAAAGTGCAGTTAAACTCCTGGTTTACAATGGTGTTAACAGCCCTGGTCTTTCTCCTGGTCATGCATCCCCCAGCCCTGGACTGCAGTGCATTTTTTTTTGTTTGTTTTTTTTCTTGCTAAAAAGAATATAATGATCAGAATGGAAGCAATACACCAAAACTCACTGAAAATTAAATATTTTTCTCCTTTATTACATTCAGAAATGTCATTAAAACAAAGTCTTTATGACACTTGTGTAGACCATCAGCTGGAGCCATCATGAGAACAACATGTCATTTGCTATTTTGTCAGACCTGCAAGTGGTTGCAGAAGTTACACTCATTTTTGGTCCTTGGGAACTTTAACATATCTGCATTAGAAAATAAGACACTGTGACGTGGTTTCAGTTTGTTTGCCCACTGACATGACTTCAGGAACTAAACAAAAAGTGAAAAGACCATCTAGTGTTGGGATTGTTCCTTCTGCTTTATGTGTATCACAAATATCACAGTGCCCTTGCAGACTCAATAAACTCCATCTAGTGTGCAGCAATCAACACTCATTTCTAACAGATCTGCTTGAATTTGACATTAATCCCTCTCTGCTTTATCTGTATTTATCAATGTTTCAGAAATTTTTGTCACCTAGTCTCATACTGTAGCATGTCTGCACAATTGACTTGATAATCTGAAACTTATAGGAAAAATCAGCAATGAAATAAAATAACATTGATATGTTTAGATCTGACAAATACACTGTGACTAATTGTGCCCGTTGGCATAGTCATGCCACTTTATACCCTAGACTTCCTAGTGTCCATTTAGAAGAAAACCCACATTTGCAATGAAAGAAAACTTCCTAAGAATAGTCAAAAATATCAAATTGTAGCAGCATTTAAATCTATGTTTGCAATATTGCAATAGGGATATGTAGACTAAAGCGGAGCTAATGCAAGTCTATGAACGTTTTCCTCTCTGGCACATGAAGATTTCCCCATCCCCTCCCCTCACCAAATACTTTTAAATTTTTCCTAAAGTGCAGCTTATGTTTTACATTAGGACATGGTGATCCATCCAAATGCTGCGCTGGCAAAGCAAATACGCTTTTACCTCTAGAGCATATACCTGGTTATTCGCTTCTTCCCTCTTCTCCTTGAAGTTCATGCAAGGAAATTTCCTGGGGAATTTAAGACTCATCTACTACCCCATTCACTCAAGGTGAAATGAAATCTATGAGTATTTCTCCAGTGGAGGTCTAAAGTAATGGACTATAGTCTTCCTGCAGATGAACTTGAATGTCGCAAAGAGAATAACAGGAATTATTTCAGAATATGAACAGATTCTCTTAACAAGGTCTGTGGGATTCTTCTCCTTTTTATTTCTCATTCTCTTCCAAAGATCAGCTGAAGTTGGTATGATTAAAAGATTAGTTTCAGACCTCTGAAAAATATGGAAGAATGTACATTATGTAATAGAGTCCTTAAAAAAGATAAAGGTATTTGTTAAATAGGCTTTTAAGGCTAAAATAAATTTTCTATATACATATAAAGGCTAAAATACCTTAATAAAATAAAGGATTTTGAAGATTTACACAAGTAAGAGATATAGTTGGAGTGTGACAGGCAGTTTCGAGATATCTCATTTCTACATTATTTCCAGATTTGTGTTGACAGTCTGCCTATTTGTGCTATCACAATAAACCTAACTTCTGTGCTGATTTGTGATAACAAGGGGAGAAATAAGAACTGAGAAACAATAATAAGAAAAAATAATTAGGATCCTGAGCCTCTCTTTTTTCTTTTTGTTATTACTGAGTTTGATATCTTTTCTATAAAGTTTTCCTTAATATTTTTGATTTTCTGAAAGCTTTACCCACCAAAAATCTTGCTTTTGAAAATGCCCCCTCAAAAGTTTCTTAAGCTTCTCATTCACATGGAGATGACTGATTGGGAAAGGTAGACAATTCAGTGAAGCCCAGTCCCTTCCTCCTGCCATGGCATCCTAATGTACTGCCCCAACTTGGAAAATCTGCCCTCTGTGACTGATTCCTTCTTTTCCATTAATCAAATATATAGTAATCTGAAATCATATTGGGCAATCCTTGGAGCTGGGGGAAAAATTAATTTCCAAGCCATTTTCTCTATGCCATCAACAATGAGCAGCAATTTTTTACAAAAATTTGAAGTAATTAGGATTAAAAATTAATGGATTTCCTACCTCATGGTGGACTTCTGCCTCTAGCTTTTGATAGAACTACTTTATTATCAAGCTTCTGACTGCTCAATACAGTTAGAGTCTCAGATTGGATGCTGGCAGAGACCTGTGCATTTTATTAATGATTGAATAACTAATGAGAAAATGCTGTTGAACTTGCAGGTTTTTAAATAATTCACATGTATCTTAGAATACTTCTTTCCTCTTTTTCTTATTGCAGACAGAATATACTTCAGCTGAGACATTTCGCTACTGATTTGATTTCTACACAATATTTTTTTCTGCTGCTCTGGAATAAAATACTTGGTTGACACAATAGGTCCCCTTCAAACTACAAAGTTTGGACATGGAGCATGGAGTTTTGTTTCAAGCCAAGATGGCCCAATTTATGGAAATCATAGAGTCACTAAATTTATTGCTATTTATAAAATTAGTTACCTGCAATTACCTTTATCCTAAATAAAGTCTAGTGGTTGAAACAATTTTGGAACAGTGCTATCAACACATGAAACAGAGAAAACATGGTATCTCCCTTAGATGCTTGGAGGTGGCACATCTCTTACCTTGAGTATGGGAAGTCCTTTTCCATTAATTGTGAAACAACTGTTAAAAGGCAATAAAATCCTTTTTTAAAAGGAGATTCTTTCTTTCCCTAGCAAAATTTTATATATTTCCATTCTTTTCAGATATTGAAAATGACAAAATTGCAGTTAGAAATTTGAAAAATTAGCATCAAAATTCTTCAGACCCAAAGGACTTGACAAAAAGCAATTATGCCTGTGGTCCAAAATCTGTCTAGTGTACCAGGTTACACAAACATAGAAAAAGAAAATTGTGAGATTAATCTAGTATATTACTTCTATTTATCCAGAGTAATCATGGCTTCTGTCCCTATGTTGTTTTCAAAGAAAAAAAAAAAATTACTTTGTCCTACCCAATTTTCTGTAAATAATATGAAAGAGAGAAAGATTTTTCAATTTTCTGCTTCTTATGATGACAATTGCATTAACACTTTTGTTTTTCTCCAGAGGCTACACACAGTGCTACCATGAAATGATCTCCTGTAGCATTAATAGTAACAACTCAATGTAGAGCTCAAATAATTCTCACTCAGTGATGCAAAATTTGCATTCACATTGGTGAAAACAGAATTTGTCCAATCTCATGTAGTACTGAAGTTATTTTTCTCTTAGTAGCTGTTTGACCTTATAAGGCAGAAAATGCTTTGT
>VWZN01017411.1:19671-35132 GCA_013396955.1 Regulus satrapa | reverse complement strand
AACAACAACAACAAAAAAACCCAAACAAAAAATCCTCCCCAAAAGCCAGAGAAGCCATAATGTAAATATCTAGACACTGAAACATGTTGTCCAGAAAACATTTGGTATCTCCATTCTCAGAGTAAACCAAAATCCAACTGGATAATTCTTAAGCAACTCAGCTTTGAAAGGGAGNTTTGTTGTGTTTTTCCTAATAAATTTCCTGCTGGATGCCTGAATTGGTAGTTATGAGACCACCTCCCTCCACCTGCAGCAGGAAATCAAGCATGTATTGTTTACACAAAATGACATTCATTGCAAAGCTAGCAGAAATTACAAAAAAGCTCCTTCTGCCAGAACAATCAGATACTACCCACTGTGTCCTCCTAAGCTGCCAACACCCAGCAGATTAAGATTTAAAACCATTTTTTAACTAGTTTCATCTAAAGAGGTTAGTCCTAATTTATCCATCCATGCAGAATAGTCCAGCAGCCCAACCCAACACACTCACCACACAGATTCCTCAGGACTG
Source organism: Regulus satrapa (assembly GCA_013396955.1). Lineage (NCBI taxonomy): Eukaryota > Metazoa > Chordata > Aves > Passeriformes > Regulidae > Regulus > Regulus satrapa. The sequence continues at coordinate 34,621 of VWZN01017411.1, read as the reverse complement.
GATATTTTGCTTATATGCAACCCCAAGACAAATATCAAGGGAAAAAAAAAAAAAAAAAGAAAAGAGTAGAAGAGTTACAGATGTTAGAGAAGTCCTTCAAATCTCAAATTAAAGACACTGGAAAAAAGGAAGTGCTTCCTTTAAAAAGCTCAAAGCTGAAGCAGAAAATAAATCAGTCAAAGTAAGATCAAATTAAATTTGTTCTAGAAGGGAAAAGTTGATTGCTGTGGGATACTCAGACAATTGTTCAGAGCTGAAGCTGCTCTTATTGTTTAATTTCTGTTTTCTTTCATTTTGCTGTTGTAATATTAATTTCTTGACATTGGTGTAACAGCAAGTTACCTCCCAAGGAGTTGTACAGACAGTCAAATAGCTAGCAATGTTTTCCTTTTGATTGAATATCTTGCTTGAGGCATATTTTTAGGCTTTGGATGAGAGCATGGGAAATTGCTATTATAAGTCTTTGACTTTTAAAAGCAGTATAGTAGACACTGCTATAGTATATATTGTGGAACATTTCAATGCAACATGGCAGAACACTATTCTGTCACTACACATGAGCATAACAACTGACATAAATATAAAACCCACTTTCAAGGATTTCTACAGTAGCAGACCTAGAAAAGCCACAGTGATTTTGAATAATACCTGTGATTTCCTGTATTATTTGCCAAATTTCAAAAAATTAGAGTGCAAAGAATTTTCAGTAAGATTACCCAAGGTGATTTGGTTTTGTTTTTGTTTTGTTTTGAATTTTTTGTTGTTGTTGTTGTTGGTTTTTGTTTTTTGGGGTTTTTTTTGAGGTAAATACCATACGATGTTCAGCACCATGTGACATGGGCCTGTATTACAGCAAAACAGGAGCTTTTAATGTCATTCTATAGTTATGTCATAGGCTAAAGGCTATGTATATAAAAACCCAGAGCCTTCATCTGGACAAATACCTTATTTGTTTCTTGCTCTATATCCAGGTTTCAAAGTCTTCAGTTTGACTAATCAAGAATTAATAATCAACATACTTGTGCTGGGTGTTTTCAGTCTTTTCTGGATATTGTGTTCCTGAACAGGAAGGTGAAATTCCTTACAAGTAAGGTACTTTCCTGAGAACAGAGAGGACCGCTGATGGTACTTACTAGAGCTTGTTTTCATTAGAGCAATTGCAAGTAAGCTGTCTCATAAGAGTAAGAAATAAGAAACTTGAAATCTCTGCCCCAGTTGGTAGCCACTGCCTGGTTGGATAACACCATTTATCAGGAATTTATCAAACTCACAGATACACTTTTCCTTGGTTATTTGCTCTTCCACTGCTTTCTTTCCTGAGGGTATTAAAACAAAACAGAACAACCATGTTCCAGTTTTGCCTGTATTTGGTTCAACACAAATGTACTATTCCACCTGAATATTTTCAATCATGTAAAGAGTCTTGGCTTACCTTTTTGTGTTACATCTTCATAGCTGCTCAAGTGTGCTATTTCTAATGTATCTTAATTTCTTCTATAAGTGGAAAAATCTTCCCTGCTGGTAGGAAAACAATGTTCTTTTCCAATGCAATCCACAGTTACCTTCTTTTCCAGTAAACAAGCCCCAGATAAAGTCTTTCACCCTGGCTGGAGAAAGGCAGCAGAGCCAGGGTGTACAATTCCTTTCTCTCAGGTGCTTTGAATCCGCTGCACAGCAGCTTGCTGCAGGGAGGTAAGGGAGATAAGAAGTTCACTATTGAATTAGTGAACGCCCCCCAGGAGAAGGCAGCCATGACCAAAGACTTGGTCTCACCTCACAAACCCCTTCACTCCTGTTGTTTTTTTTTTAATCTTTACTTGTCACTGGACCATCTTGGACAAGCCCAGACTCCCAAAAGTACTTGGTGATGGGGCTATAAATTTAGGAATTTTGGGGCCTATTCTCATCCACAAAAAATCTATGCCCAGTATTTTGATCCAAATTTCCCACTGCTGACATTCACCTCATCTGAATTTCTCCCAGCAACCCTTCTCCCAGCAGGCCTCAAACATAGGTCCCTCTCCTGCACCTCCCCATACCTCAGCTTCTTGCCCAGCACTACAGCCCCAGCCCTGACCCCAGCAGCACTGGGGCTGCCTGGGCAAGACTGAGGCCAAACTACAGTAGTACCACCCTGTGTGCACACTGTTGCTTACACTTCCCCACACCCAGCTTTACTAGGGCTCCACCAGAACATGGCACCTCTGCTCCTCCAAACCTTTGCTAGGCCTATCTTGTAGGCCATTAGTCTCTCCCAACTTATGGTCCAATTGGTTCCAAAGGGAGACTTCGCTCTTCATCTTCATTCTCTCCACCCTATTTCAACCTACCCCCACCCCATTAAAGCATGAGAAGCATTTAGAAGGCCAGTAGTTATACTATTTGTCTTCTTAGTGCCTTTTTAGAGCAGAAAGATAATATTTGATAAAATATAAAATAAAAATGTTGGGAGAGTTCATAGAAATAAAAGTGGTTTTGGTAAATGGATCAATCAATTTTGGATTTTTTTTCAGTGTCAGATTCTTTTTAGAAGAGAAAATCACGGGGACTCTGTTTACTCTCATCTAGGTTATCAGAAAGGTATTGTGCAGGAGAAGGGCTATTATCATAGAGTTCAGGAATACTCAGATACAATTTTTTCATAAAAATTAAACACCCAGTAATGCCATTCCCATTGATGGAAAACTTGAAAAAAAAGTTTTGAATTTTTTCAATGAATGACCACAAATATGATTCCAGGTTTGATATGATTTCAACAATGAATAGCTGAAAAAAAAAAATGGTAAAAACTTTTGCTGGCACTAGAAAAAAAATTACACTAGCAAGAAAATGAATGTTCATCAGCATACTGCAGTAAATTAGAACCATTTAATGGTTCTGCACTTGGAATATTGGAAATTTGAACAGAGATGGGTGAAAAAAAAGCTGCATTTTCCTAGTGTGGGAAGTGAAAAGCATTACTCAGGAAGACATAATTAAAAAATAAAATCAGGCTGGTTAAAGAACTTGGATTTTGTTTTCCTGATGTGTTATTTGGTGTAATTTTGTATTATGAAAAACATGGTCTGACCAAAGTTGGACTGATCAGAACTTAGATTGACAATAAACTCTCTTTGAACTAACTACAGAAAAAGGAAGTTTAGCACAGTTTAGTGTGCTGTCTTTTGCTGGAGCTCATCAACTGTTCCAGGATAAAGGCTGCTATTTATGGTTTGCACATCTTTTCCAGTCAGTAAGTGTTGGCTGAGAAGTGGTTTGTCAGTTGTTTCCCCCCCCCGGCAATCCTCTTTAAAACCAATCAACTGTCCAGAGCAGCTTTTGGTGCACTCCAAATTCCTCACAGCCCAGTCTGAATTTTGGTTCTTTCCATAATAAAGAAAGAGCTTGTAGCTTTGAATTTATGAAAATAAAACTTCTGCTTCTCATACAGAATGATTTGTAACCTCCTTGCTCTCTGTAAAATAATAGGCTTGGCCTTAGATATGCATGCAGGTAACAGTATGCATAGTGCCATCAGCCAGAAGAAATTAAATTCTGAATGCTGTATCACCCAATTTAATTTGTCTGTTTGTTATAAGAGAAGGTAAATTCAGCGATTAGCCAGGGCAGATTTTCTGTATCCCTTAAATACGGAATATTTTCTTTGTCCTCTAAATGTCTTTTGCTCATCCAATATGTGTATTGAACTATACAAAACCCCCAGTTTGTTACTAAATGGCAAGATTTATTTTGAGAATGCAATTAATATGTAATACCTTGGAAGATGAACAGCTATTGTAAATACAGAATAAAGGCTCAAGCACCACAGCTCTTCTCTTCCTGTATTAGTATTTTACAAGAAAAGACACACAGCCCTAAACTGCCTAAGTTTCATAAAAGCTGCTATAACTAATTTAGAAAAACAATGCCTCGACGAATTAGCATTTCAAACTGACATATGTGTGCAATCATGATCACAAATTTAAAACAGTGGTCCAGAGAGCCCCACAACATGAAGTTCTCTTGATCCCCTTCAGCTGTTCTTTGACCTATGCGCAAATACCTTTTTTGCCCTGCTGCCTCAGCTCCATAAGGCAGACCACTAATTTTTTCTTATCAGCAGTGTGAGTGTTCATAAGCCCTGTTAACTCATTTACAACAGTAGACACTAATATAACAGGAAATGAACCTATTGGTTTCACTTAAATCCCTGGGCAGCTGCCAGTTACCAAGAGATCTTGTCTGAGTTTGAAAATAGCAATGCTCTTGATTGCAAAATGACTTTCCCTGCTGCTGCCACCCTCCTTGTACTTGCTTCTGAGCAATACGCCATTCTGATTCACAACCACAGCTTCCTCAGGAGGCTTTGAACCAACTAAGCACAATTACAAGCTCAAAGAAAATGCTGGCATTTGTTTTTATGTTGCAAACTCACTCTACATAGCCCCTCTCTCAGAATTCACAGAAAAGCTGAGTCTTTTATTGAAAGGCCCTGTAAAACTTAAAAGCATAAAACTATAAAGGCCCTATAAAATTTAAAGTACAAAATTAGAAAGTTAGCTGTAATAGAAATGAAAGAGGATGAAACTCATTGTATATCACACCATAAAGAACAAATGGGAATCAGTTCAAACATGATAGAAGTGAACTTCCTAGCAGCAAGAAATTTAATGCTAAAATCTATGTTAAGTAATGTGTATCCCATGGCTTTTTACAGTTCACAGTTACTGAACAAATCAGTTCCTTTTCACTGTAACTGTTCCAAAATCAAATATAATACGTATACACAAATAGAATGAAATTGCCAAAAAGCTGTTCCTAGTCTGGCCAAGACTCAACCAATCAGAGGCTTCTATTTTTTTTTTTTTTTTTTTTTTTTTTATTTTTTTTTTAAATAAAAACCCCTTAAAAAAAAAAAAAAANAATTTGTTATGTACTAACATCATTTAAATTCATAATATGTTATTGCCCATCACTACAACAAAATTTTTGTATAAGGCTCTAACATGAAGGAAGTGTGACAAAGACTCCTACCTTCCAGTGGGAATGAGCTGGGGGGCAGCAAAACCTACTGCTAATGCTTAAGCTTCCTGGAACAGGCCGACTACAAGCATAGCTAAGATAATAATTCCTTCCCTCCTTCAACCACACATCATACAGTCTTTATTCAGCAAAGTCGTTTCACACCATGCCAAAGGTCAGTTTTTGCTGTATTAATAGCTGCTCTGGGAGGATCAGTGTTGTGCTATTCTACATTTTTTCCAGGGCCTGGAGATGCAATTTCCTACAATCTGCAGGCAATTTCCCACCAATTTTCTTGGGGAGTTAATAGGCTGTGACAGGAGATGGAGCTAGCTAGCAGCAGGCGGCTTCAGTAAAGACAAATTGCATCTCTGCCACCTAACTGGGCAACCTAGAAAGACAGAGTTTATAGCTTTGTAGTGTCATTGGGCCCCATGCTAACAGTAAATCGTTCACGCTGCTATCTGAATTTCATATTCTTTTCCTTCTGAACTGTTATCACCACATATCACTTTGTTGCACTTTTTCTGTGAATGACAGTTAGACAGAGATAACGTGTGATTACTATTTTAACTGCCTTTTAACTAGACAAACCTGCTAAACAATATCCACATCAGAAACAGAGAAATATACAGTGCCTCTGTCAAACAGTGATATTTGGTTAATTTCATACTTGTTAAGGTACAAAGCAGAAAAATATTCATTTTAAGCTAAATTCAAATGAAACAGATGGAGAAAACTATGGGGATATTAAAACTGTGAGCACACCTACTGCGGTAAGGAAGTTCCACTGATATATATAGTACAAAATGAAAGCAATACAAAACCCCCAAATATGACTAGTAATTTCTTACTCTACTTGAGCAGATTTTGAAACCTAAGAAGTTAACCTGAACAGTCAAATCAGTTCAAAACCATCCATGCAACCACTGCAGATTTAAAATCAGTAAAGCTTTAGGAATGGATCATCGTATCAACTTTGATAGAAATAAAACTAATTTAAAGCTGCTAACCTCACAATTACAAAAAAAAGAAATTAATAACTAAAGAAAATTATTCAAAGGCACATAGCACAAGCAACTATTGCAAGTGGTATCTGTCACTGTACTTCCCCTTACTGTTATGGTTAAGTCAGGGGATAAATACTGTAAACACATTCTATTACAGAAACTTGTATATCTGTATATTTTTTTCAAAATATAGAAGAACAAATTTCTGAAGGCATGGAGGTTATTAGAAACAATTAACAATAGCAATATAATTATTATAATTAGCAAAATTCACAAGGTTAATATTTTTCCCCTCCTCCCCTGCCCAAGAATAAATTAGGTAGAGTGAAAAGAATCCCATCTAAATTATTGCTGTCCACTGGGAAACAAAATTAGTACTGAGATGTATAAAATTTTACTATAATTCAACCCTAAGGATTTTCTTTAATTACTTAAGTAATGAAAAAATGTAAAATTACAGTGAACAAAGTGTTGAAATATTCTAACATGCATTTTGAAACTCTCACATTTAAACCACTTGTCATTAATATCCCCATCGCATATTTGTGGTTTTTAATAAGTTACAGCTAGATAAAATACTGAAGAACCAAGAAGAATCATAAATAGAATACCAAGTCAATAACTTGTACTCAACAAAGATCATCTACATAAACAAATAAAAAAGCTATGAAAACCATTCAAAATCCAGAAGTATTTCCTTAAACAGATTCACTGATAGAAATACAAGAGTATCAAGACTTGAAAATCTTAAATTTGACAACTGAAAATCAATTATTTATCTATACAAGTCTATAAACTTCTTGAAGTACACATTCAAAAATTCAATTCTATATTTCTGAATATTCACTCAACTGCTGTCAGAAACACACATCTCACATAATTAACAATCAGAAAGACAGAGAAAAATTAGAATCATTATGTAGGTATAACTAATTAAAACATCTCCAGAGATCCAATGTATATTCAGGAGGAAACACAAAGGAGTATGGTAGTAAACTAATTTCTGTATGAAAAAGGAAACTTATTCCAGTAAGTAAATTTAATGTGGCCACAAAACTTGAATCACTCCAAAGTTCTGTTGCATGTATGGCATGCTAAGTGAATACTAGGCTGACATTAAGGACATTTACATACTCAACAGCTCTGTTTGGCAGATTCATCAACAATTAGGAAATACTTCCAATTTGCAAAGCCATCAGACAGTAAATATATTAGAAATTTAATTTAAAATAAATCATTTCAAACTGCAAAAAATCCAAATAGCTATTTTTTAAGAGTAAAGGGCATCTTCATTGATCTACAAAATTTGTTGCTACAGCAAACCACAAAATAAGAGTAATTAGCTTATCATAATTGCAGCAAGCCTTTAAAGTAAGAGGCTAATCCACTGTGGATTGCTGAAGGAAGTGTGACAAAGACTCTGAAATGAGCAGATGGATTTTATTTTAAACAAATTAGGCTCACTACCAGGAAAGTAACAAGGATTTCTCAGTTTCCAACTGCTATGGGTTAACTTTCATTTACAACCCCTTCATTCTGCTTGTTAACTTCTTTAAACTGCCATTAAAATCAGTGCTCAAAGGAAAAACAGGATTTATTGTTTGCAGTTATAGGCTATCATCTCCATTTTCTATGTTAATGACAGTGTATACAAAAGGGATAATGACAACAGTATGTTTGATTACTTGGTCTCCAGACTATGTGTTATCTTCACCTCAAACTTACTTTTGGCAGAAAACAGAGAGAAACAGGGTTTGAGATATACCTTTGTGCTGAGAACATAGCAAAGGCAATTCTTGCCAAGCTGTACACAGTAGAAATGTCTAGTGTTCCTTGCAGCATCTCTTCAATGAATTTTACAAAAAATACGGGCAAAAATCACACGTGAAATTATAGGACAGAAAAAATATCATAAGTTTTACCTCAGAATCCACCACAGAATTTTTCTAGGAAAAGTCAACTATGCCAAACCAGGAATTCCATAAGCAATAAAAGTATGAGTATAAAATAATGCAGCTATCTTGTATCTGAGTTCTTACTATAGTAAGGGAAATCATTACAGCAAACATTGCCCAATATAATAATTCACCTATCCACTAAGATATTAAATCAGATTTTCCTGTATACTATGTGTCATTAACAGGCAACTAAATTCTTATCAATGCATAATAGAGCATAGAGCCAGGAAGGAGGCGGCATGTTGTTCAGCTTCTTGGAGTGAACTGTGAGACCCAGATCTAAGAAATATGGGGGGAAAAAATCCCCAAACAACCCAAATCCCACCAAAAAACCCTGCTCAGATTTGAAAATTATAACTAACATTTATCCCTGCAACAGAAAATGTTTGATATTCCTCAGTGTTCTGAGCAACACTTTAGCCTCAAGGAAACAGAAATCCATCTCTCTCAAGAATTAATGTATCATAGAAGCAGTAGGTTCTTTCCTTTGGGATACAGCATCTTCAACAACATTTTGCTCTCTGAAGACTATTACTCATTCTTCTGTTTTCCGTTCATGTTTCCTTGTTGTATTCTATTTATACTTTAAGTTATGTCAGAAGAAAAAAAAATATACCAATAGAAAATAGTAACCCTCCCCCCAATTAAAAAAAAACAAACAAAAACAAACACAAAAAACCCTCCAAAAAAACCCAAACACCCCAAGCCCACCTGTGTGCTTAAAGTGTGTTCAAAACACACTTTTTGCTGATTTAGAAAATGTTTCAGTGTTTGAGCTCTTCTATATAGCTGGGCAGAAATTCTGGGTAAATTGTAAATTTCTCTGAAATGTCACTAAGATAGGCTCATAGGGCAGATTTTTCAAGCACCCAGATCTTATATGTCTGGTTTCCCTAGCAAAATCTATCACACTGCACTAATGACTCAAGCTGCAATGGGACATTTGGGAGCATCTTGCTGAAAATGGGATTATCAATTGCTTGGAAGCAGATCTTGAGCTACAGAAATAAAAGGTAATGGTAAGTGTTTAGAACTGGCTGTGTGACTTAACTCCCTTTGCTCTTAGGAAGAGATGATTCAGAGTTTATGGATATAGAAAAAAAATGTCCACTTCCAGTTCAAACACAACAAGTGTCCTTGAATAACTATGCAGGAACATTTGAACAACTTTAAAGAGAAATAGAAGTCAGTGCAATTGCACACTGAAATCTCATTCTAGGTGAATTGTGTAGATTGCCTGTTAGATTAAATCTAAAATGTATGTGTTTCTGTGTTCTCATTTTCCCTTGTCCTTAGGCAGCTAAGGTGGCCAATGGTGTCCTGTCTTGTGTCAGCAATAGTGTGCCCAGCAGGATTTCCCTGTCCTTTTCACTGGAAAGGCTGCACCTCAAATCCTGTATTCAGTTTCAGGCCACTCACAAGGACATTGAGGTGTGTTCAGAGAAGGGCAAAGGAGCTGGTGAAGCGTCTGGAGTACAAGTCTTTTAAGGAGTGGCCAAGAGAGCTGAGATTCCTTAGCCTGGAGAAAAGGCTCAAGGGAGACTTCATCACTCTGCACCTCCCTGAAATGAGGTTGTAGTAAGCTGGGTGTCACCTGGCCTCTCCTCTCAGCCACAGAACAAGAGGCAGGGGAGGTTCAGATTGGACCTCAGGAAAAATTTTCTCAAGTTGTCAAGAATTGGAGCAGGCTGCCTGGGGAGGCGGTAAAGTCACCCATTCCACAGGCATTCAAGAAATGACTGGAGGCACAGCACATATTGCTGCATGTGAGTCAAAGGTTGGATTAGATGATCCTGGAGGGCTTTTCTAACCAAAGTGATTATATCCATGAATTTCCTGCCATGAATTCTCTTGCACTCTGGTGTTTGTCATGTTCAACTTTGAGTTGCTTCACTTCCCCCATTATGTAACAATGTCTGTCTGGCAGGACAGTGAACTATCTGAAGCCTTACATAGACCTACATTCTCAAAATCTTTCTGTGTACTTGTGGCAAGATAAAAAATTAAAACCCTTCAAGGAGACAGCAGAGTTGGAGTCAGTTCAGATTATCCAGTGAAGTTATTTAAGAGGTAAACACTTCAACAGTAGTGCGAAATCAGAAGTCAGTGTTCCTCCTTATCCCAAAAAACTTCAAAATACATATTTTTTTTAATTAACAGAATGCTGGAATTTCCCCATCAACACAAAATTGCACGAATATAACAGAAAATATGAAAGACTATTCTTACTAGACTACATAATCCCACAGGCTCCTAAGTGGGCCAGTCATTCCACAAAATTACAAACAAAAAACCCTATCAAGAATTAAACACCAAAACAAAAAATCAGTTTGTCAATCAGAATTGAAGTTACTCGAGCAACTTAGAAGTTTCTGAAATTTTACTTGCATCACCAATGCAAATATGTGACCCAAAAATTATGATCAATCATTCCTACACAGAAGTATGTATCATCTATATTGATGTCTATATTAAAAAATAACACTTGTTATAACACCCTATGAACATCATGTTCCTTTAGTGCTCCCTCTTTCCTTTAAAGGAACAAAAGCCTCTGAAATGTCAAATGGGTTAGAAATAACTAATGTAGGTGCCAGAGGCTTGTGGACTTGGAATTATAATCAAAAAGAAAGTCTGACACACTGACACATACATTGTGTGGAATGATATAATGACTTTCTGCACAACTGATTTATGAAAGGTTATACCAAGTGCACATATACAAAATATACATAATAAAGCTAGCAAAGGATTTTGTTCAGTTGAATTGGTATTACCATAAATCCCCTCTTCATCAGTTATTATCATCCCCTCTTACCAGTTACTGTTTGCACTGACATCCAAAATGTCTTTTGTAAGGACTCCCTGCTTCTATCTAGCACTGGCATTTCCCAGAGTGGCATTCAGACATATCTGAATACTGAAGGCCACCCATCACACAAAGACTATCCCAAAAATGGGCTAACTAAAATAAAAAATTACCTACACAATAGTTACTAAAGGTGCACTAATAGTTACTGAAGGTGCACTAATAGTTACTAAAGGTGCACTTCTGTTTCTGATACGGTTTTCCCAGTGCCTTTTCTGTTACTCCTGATCTTGGTTGGTCTGTTTCTTCATTCAATAAGCAATTATTTTCACCACGTTACATAGTGCTACAAGAACTTACAGAAGGTTTAAGCTTCACAAGTTTTAAATCTTTTAGGTAATTGTGTAGACAGATATACTAGGAGTTCAGCAAATCTACCTTTTCATTAAAAATTATATCTGCAGGAAAAAAATGCTTTACTGTCTGACAAATGAAAAAACTCAAAATGCTTTATAAACATTAAATGCACTCTAAAACAACAAATGGAGAGAACTACTCATCCACAAGTATGGATGATGCATCCAGAAGCTTTCAGAGGCATCCACTAATTTTTAGACCCCAAGCTTAAAGTAGATATGATGGGGGAAAAAAGGAAATAATTTCTTAATTGCAATCAAAAATATACGGTACAAATATGATTAAATTCATTCATATGCATACATTTCTGATTCCATAACTGCTCTGACTCCCTGTACCTTCTAGAAGCCAAGAAAATGAGGAATTTTATTATTTTCCTGACACTATGATTTTGAACTTCCTGATTGACAAGGATGTGACCAAACTAGCAAGCACTATGTCACAACACATAGCCGACCAATTACACTTGTGGGGTTTTTTTAAATTGGTATGGACATATAAGAATACTTGCATTCTTGATTTCTATGATCTTGACTTCAGAGAACACCAAAAGGATACCTATAAAGTAAAAGCCAAAGTGATAACAGTTTGGCAAAAATCCAAAAGGTTCTTACTAAAGCAAATCTGCCAGTGCTGCTAAAATCAATGATCACTGCCAGAGCCAGGCATTCAGAGAAGTTTCACTATGAAGCATGTAAAAACCAAGTAATCTAGTAAATACTCTTGTTTTAAAACTTTCCCTTTTAAAAATGGCACAACACTCCCAGTATTTCAGTGTAGCAAATACACTTAATAATTTGAAAAGTTTGATGATTTTGCTTTTTGCCCCACTATGACTGAAAGCAACATGACCAGCATCTAAACTGGTCTGACATTTTCATACAGATACAAAGTAACAAGTAATCAATCAACAAAGATATATATGATACATACTGATACCATGCTAATTTTAAATGTCTAGGAGACCAGATTATCCTGATTGGGTGACATTTTGCATTCTGAATGCAACATTAATTTGTTAAGGCTATTACTGTTCTAGATGCTATAAAATGGTTTTAGTAGAATGGTCATGCAAATTGAAAAGAAAACCTGTGTCTCATCAGACTACAAACTTAGATAAAATTTGCCCCCAGTTGAAAAATTGCTTATCCAATCAATGCATCTGTCAGTCAAGCTTGTTTCTTCCTAGCTTTGTGTCTTTGAAAGGCCAGGGACATAGGCTATTTTAAAACGCTAGCAAAATGAGAAAGCAGCTCTTCTTTTGTCTGCAAGTTTGTGTAATCTAAATTAGTTGTTCAAATATATCCTTCTCTTCATCTGTACTCTAACAGAAAGCAAGAAAATGTATGACTCTCACCAGTGCAACAACTAAGTTTGCTGTCTAGCACACAGTGGTAGAACACATTAGACTAAAAAAATAATAGTTATGTAAAGTGAACACATTCTCTCCTCATCCATTGCTCTTGAGTACACCAAGAAAACTTGAAGATGCATAGCTTTGGTACCTGGCTGCTTATCATGGCTCTTCACAGATGCCACACAGTGATATGACAATGGAAAGGACTCAAAGATTGCTCAGCATGAACACATAGAGCCTATAGGCCTGCATAACATGGGACACTCAGGAAAAATAATTCTAATTAATTTGTAGAGTGGATTAGTTAAAAATCAAAATATTTCTTTGTCAATATTCTCAGAAGAAATTAAGAAGAGAGTTTAACTTAGTTTAGGTTAATTCACTTAACTTGCAATCCTGCAAGTATTTAACATCTTTAAGCAATCCCCTGTAAAACTCGCACTTTTGGTAATTTAGTTACATTTACCTGAGTATCAGTATAAACAAGACTTTAAAAAGGAAATGGTAATTAACTACCACTTCTCTGTAAAACATGAAGGATGCAACTTATCCAGCTTATATAATCACAGACATCCTCCTATAATGAATAAAGGCTCTGATGTACTTAGTTGAAATACAGTCGCTCATGAATTCTGTTCAGATGGGGGAAAAAAGACAGGGAAGTCACCTCCTCTTCTGGAGAAATGACCAGATGAGTTATGATCAGGCACATATTACTGTATCTGCCAAAGAACATATACATGGGACATCAGAATAAACTTAAACTGCACAGCTTTATGAAATGTTCAATTTTTATATTTACACTATAATTAGTACAAAACTGCCTTTAAGTTTTCTGTAGAACAAGACAAAATCTACTGGACTTGATACCCTAGTATGTCAAATCAACTACTTCGAAGTATGATAAAGGAATCTAAGAATAGTTAAAAAGAATAAGACACCATTTTCAAACTATACATAGTGTTTGCTTTTGCTTCTAAAAAGGTACTTGTATCCCCAAAAGGTTTTGAATTTTAAATAAGCAGGGCCAGCAGGGAGGGGGCAAGGGGGAAGACTGGTTGTTGGTACTAAAGCCTTTACTGTAGTAAACTAAATATATTTACAATTTNCACTGCTGCTCTACACAGGACAGAATGCAACTTGAACAGCAAGGAACAGAAAGGTATTTATCCCCCATATTCAGGCAATGAGAAAAATTTGCATGAGGTCACAAAAAGAAAAAAATAAAAGGCTCCATCATTCTTCAGTAGACTTGGCTTTTAAAAATTATGTCAAAAACCTAGGCTACATCTGTCTGTCTTGCCTCTATGTTCTGTCTGGTCCACGTAGCCAATACTTAATTGCTGGATGTTGCCTTCTATTTTGAAAAATCGGAGTAGTTTCATGGCAAAGTCTGGAATTTCAACACTTTTGTTCCTTTAAAAATTCAAAACTTTTCTCCTTCTACAAATATTTTGGCCCAGTTCAACCACTAAAAGAATATCCCCATCACATTTTTCAGTAGATAACTTCATAGACTGTAGCCTTTTTGTCTCCAGAGCCAGTGACTATGTACTTATCATCCACAGAGATGTCACAGCTAAGCACTGATGAAGATTCTTTGGACTGGAAGAAAAATAGAAATACATTATATCATTAAGAAGCAGCTTGTTTACCCTCATCGCATCATCTTATTTTAGGCATATCACATATGTGAACATAACTGAATCCACTCTAGGAACTCTGCAGGTTTTGTTTTGTTTTCATTAAAAACAACATCATCCTCACCTGGAAGATACTGGCTCCATAAGGAGTTCTCCATGCATTAAGAAGATTATCTTTCCCAGTACTCACAAACCATTTACCTAGAATACAAACCAGAAGGATTACAAAAAAAAAAAAAAAATGAAAGAGATACCTGACAAGTTTTGGGTTTACAATTCACATCAATTAAATCTGTTAACTAATTACCCATTATAAAAGCTCTTACTACTAATCAACATTGTACTTTTGCTTACAATCAATGTTGATGCTTAGTGCATTTGCAGTATGTTACATTCTAGGAAATCCCTAAACTCTTCAAACAGAAGTAGCTTTTTACACATGAATCAATCCTCATAGCAGCCTCTAGACAAACAGANACAGAGATAAGGGAAAATTTACACAGTTCAAAGCAAAATTGCAGTTCAAAATTTGAGTAATTCAGTAACCCCTGTTTTTACATACTAACTTAGAAAAATAGGAAAAGAGTAGTGTCAGGATATAATTTTCTTCTGTAATCTAAGCACATAAGGAAGGTTCAAAATATTGTGTTGTGAGCAGCCAAAAGGAAGGGAAGGAAAAATCTGCCAGTTCTAATGGCCTCAGTCTTTGATCCTAAGGCTTTCCTTCCCACCCCACACATTGCCACAAGCTGTAG